>RXID01011287.1:16246-30901 GCA_005019695.1 Trichopus zeylanicus subsp. travancoricus
GTAGTAGCAACAATAGTAGTAGAGAAAATAGTATTAGTTACAGCAGTAACAACAGCAGGTGAAGTAATATGAGTAGTAGTAGAATTTGTGGTGGTGGTGGTGGTGGTGGTACTAGTAGTATTAGTAGTAATAGTAGTAGTTTTAGTAGCAGTAGAATATGTTGTAGTAGTTGTTGTAATTGTAGTAGTAGTTGTACTAGTTGTAGTTGTAGTAAAAGTTGTAGTAGCAGAAGTAGCAGCAGCTGCTGCAGTAGCACTAAGACCAGTAGTAGTAATAGTAGAAGTAGTCATTGTACGGGGAGCAGTAGAAGTTGTAGTAGCAACTGCAACAACAGTAGGATTAGGAGTAGCTGAAGTAGGAGCAGGAGTAGTAGTAGTGGTAGAAAGAGTAGGAATAGGTGTAGAAGTTGTAATAATAGAAGTAATAGAAGTGATAGTAGGAGCAGTAGGAGTACAAGAAGTGGTAGTAGTGGTAGGTGTACGAATAGTAGTAATAGTAACCCAAGTAGTAGGAGTAGTAATAGTAATTCTGTTGCTGCTGCTACTACTACTACTATTGCTAGTATTACTGCTACTAGAATCACTGCTACTGCTTCTATTGCTACTATTGCTACCGCTGGTGTTACTACTTCCGCTACTACTGCTATTGCTACTATTAAGGCTACTACTATTACTACTTCCACAACTACTGCTACTACTTCCATGACTACTACTACTATTCATGCTACTACTGCAACTTCTAGTATTACTATTACTACTGCTATTGCTACTGTTGCTTATACAACTACTACTACTAATTCTAATACTAGTGATACTACTACAGATACTACTACCACAACTAGTACACCTGCAACAACAACAACTACTACTACTCCATCTCCTCCTACTATCATTGTTGTTTCTACAACTACAACTACTACTACTTCTACTACTACTGTGACTACTACTACTACTACAACTACTAACACTACTGCTACGTGTACTCCTATCACTACTACTACTACTACTACTAACACTACTGCTACTTGTACTCCTATCACTACTACTACTGCTACTTTTACTACTAGTACTACTACTACTGCTACTACTACAACTACAACAACAACTACTACTCCTTTTCCACCTATTCCTACTACTACTACTACTACTATTACTACTACTACTATTGTTACTGCTACTACTACTACTACTATTGTTACTGCTACTTCTTCTCCTATTACTACTCCTTCCCTGGCACCTATTCCAACAACTACTCTGACTCCTACTACTTCTACTACTACTTGTAGCATTACTACTGCTACTACTACTACTGCTGCTGCAACCACTTTACTGTTATTAATAGTACTTCTCCTTTTGCTACTACTATTGCCACTACTATTGCTACTACGACTACTATTACTCTACTAATACTACTACTACTATTACTACTACTACTACTATAATAATTACTACTGTTACTACTTCCACTACTATTCCTATTGCTACTACTATTACTAATTCTACTACTGGTACTGCAACTATTACAACAACTGCTACTGCTGCTGCTACTACTACTATGACAACTACTGTTGCCACTACTTCGGCTACTACTACTCCAATTTCTGCTACTAATATTGCAACTACTGCTACCGCCACTACTATTGCTTTTTTGACTACTACTACTGCTACTACTACTAATAGTGCAGCTACTACTGCTACTACTACTACTACAACAACAACTACTACTACTACTTCTACTCCAACAACTACAACCACCGCTGCTTCTACTGCTACTACTACTATTGCTACTATTTCTGCTGCTACTGCTACCACTACAACTGCTGCTCCTACTATTGTTGTTGCACTTGTTGCTGCTCCGACTAATATGGCTATTACAACTACTACTACCGAGACTGTGACTACTACTACAACTGAGACTGCTACTATTACAACTACTACTATGACTGTTGTTGTTGCAATTGCTGCTACCACTACGAATACTATTACACAATCTACTTCTTCTACTACTACTGCTACTACTACTGCTGCTGTTGTTGCTAGTACTACTACTACTACCACAACTGTTATTACTACTGCTACTACTATTGCTTGTGCTGTTGCTACTACTACTCCTACTCCTATTATTGCTGCTGCTACTACTACTGCTGCTGCTACTGCTACTACTCTTGCCACAACTACAACTACTGCTATTTTAACTGCTGCTTCTACTTGTGCTCCTTCTACAGCTACTACTGCTCCAACTACTACAACTACTACAACTGCTACAGCAAGAACTAATGCTACTGCTACTACTTTTGCTACTACTACTACTACTACTTCTGCTAGTAATAGTACTACAACAACGGCCACTGTTACTACAACTACTACAACAACTGCTATGACTACTATGACCAGTAATGCTATTACTACTACTTATAGTAATACTACTATAGCTGCGGTTGTTATTGTTACTACTACTACTACTACTGCTACTACTGTTGTTGTTGTTGTTGTTATTGCTACAACAACAACTACTACTACTACTATGACTCCACCTCCTACAACTCCACTACTGCTTCTACTACTACTACACTGCTACAACTTCTACTAGTACTACTACTACTGCAAGTACTACTATTAGAGTTGCAACTACTAACAAAACTACTACTACAACTGCTACAACTGCTACTACTGCTATTGCTACTACTAATATTAGAACTAATGCAGTTACTAATGCTTCTACTACTACAGTTACTACTACTACGACTGCTACTACAACTACTATTAGCACTATTGTTGCTACTAGTACTACAACTAGTACTACTACTACTACATATCCTACAATAACAACTACAATTACTTCTACTGCCACTGCTGCCTCTACTACTGCTACTACTACAACTATTGCTACTACTACTACTACTACTTCTACTACTGCTACTGCTACTGTTGCCGCTACTACAACTACTACTGCTACTTCTATTATTGTAGTAACTACTACTACTTCTACTACTAATACTACTACTGCTACTACAGCAACTACCGCTACTACTGCTGCTACTACTACCACTCCAACTACTACTACGACTACTACTACTACGTCTCCTGCTACTACAACCACCACTACTACTACTACTACATCCGCTCCCCCTACTACTACTTCTGCAACTGCTACAGCAACAACTACTAATATTATTACCACTGCTAGTGTTGCTCTAATAATTACTATTGTTACTGCTACTACTACTTCTACTTCTCTAGTACTGTGACTACTTTGACTACTACTTCTACTACCGCAACTTCTACTATATTACTCCTGCTACTATCACAACAACTACTACTACGATTACTACTACAGCTACTACTATTGCTGCTACTACTACTGCATCTAATGCTACAACTATTGCCATCACTACTACAACTCCTATTACTCCTGCTTCTACTTCTAATACCCACTACAACTACTACTACTACCACTACTACTCCTGCTACTATACCTACAACAACTCCTGCAAATATTACTAATACAACCACTACTACTATTGCTACGGCGGCTACTACTACTGTCGCAACTACCTCTACTAAAACTACTCCTATTCCTACTACTAATACTACAACTACTAGTAGTACTATCACTACTACTGCTACAACTACTACTCCTCCTCCTACTACTACTACTAATACTACTTCTACTACTACTACTCGTGCTACTACTACTACTGCTACTACTACAACTACTACTATAGCTACTACTACTTCTACTACTACTACTATTACTACTACTACAACTATTCCTACTACAACTTCTGCTATATATTATTACTACAATAACTACTAATACAACAACAACAACAACAACAACTACAACTGGTAGTACTATAACGATAGCTGCAAGTACCATTACTATTGCAAATACTTCTACTACAACTACTATTATTCTTGCTACTAATTTTACCACAACAACTATTACTGGCACTACTACTACTACTACTACAACTACTACAACTACTATTATTACTACTACTACTATTACTTCTACTACTATGACTACTACTGCTGCTGCTGTTGCTACTACCACTAGTAGTACCAGAACTACTACTACTGCTATTAATACTACTATTACTACTACTACTGTTGTTGTTGCTACTACCACTACTTCTACCCGAAATACTACACCTCCTACTACCTACTTCTACTACTACTGCTGCTGCTACTGCTGCTACTACTAGCATTACTACTACTCCAGCTACTACTATTGCTACTAATGCAACTACTACTTCTACTACAACTACCACTTCTACTACCACTAGAGCTACTACTACTAGTACTCCTTCTGCTACTTCAACTACTCTTATTAATCCAACTATTACTGCTGTTTCTGCTACTGCTACTTCTCCTACTGCTACAACTACTAATACTACTACTACTATGACTATTACTACCACAACTACTGCTACCACCACTTCTTTGACTCCTCCTCCTACTACAATTACAACTACCAATACTACTACAACTACTGCTTCTACTAATGCTACTACTACTACTACTATTAAAACAACTACTATTACTCTTACTACTATTACTACAGCAACAACTACTACGACTACTACTACTACTACTGTTGCTACTACTGCTTGTACTACTACAACACCTATTACTACTAATACCACTACTATTGCAAAATTACTTCTACTACTATTACTACTACTACTATTACTACTACTTCTACTACTACTACTACTACTACTACTACTACTACTACTACTACTACTATACTACTACTACTACTACTTCAACTATTACTACTCCTACTACTACTATTACTAATGTTACTAGTACTACTACTGCTACTACCGCTACTACTACTACCACTACTGCAACTACTACTACTGCTACTACAGCTACTCCCTCTACTTTTACTGCTACTACTGCCACTACTTCCATTGCTACTAGTACTCCAGGTATCGTTGCTACTACTACTGCAACATCTATTACCACTACTTTGACTGCTACTAGTACTGCTGGTACTACTACTAATGCTACTAGTACTACGACTGCTACAACTACTATAACAATTATTGCTACTACTACTACTTCTACTACCACTAGAACATCTACTGCCACTTCTACTTATAACAACTATTACTACTATCAAAACTAATACTGCTATTGCTACTACTATGACTTCTTCTCTTACAATTACTACGACTACAACTACGACTACAACTACGACTACAACTTCTCCAACTACTATTGCAACAACTACTACAACTACAACTATTCCTGCTGCTTCTACTTCTACTACAAGTGCTACAACTACTACCGCTGGTAGAACTACTACTACTACTTCTAATACAACTTCTACTACTCAGCTACAACTACTACTGTAGCTACAACTACTATTGCTTCTATTATCTCCACTACTCCTACTACCACTACAACTTCTACTATTACTACAGCTAGTGTAGCTACGGCTACTACCACTATTAGTGCTAATGCTACTACTACTACTACTACCACTACTACTATCACTACTACTACAGTTACTAGTACTACTACTACTACTTCTACTACTGCTGCTGTTACAACAACTACTAATATTATTCCCACTACTAATACTACTATTGCGACAACTACTACTATTGCTACAGTTGCTACTACTACTACTACTACTACTCCTACTACTATTGCTACTATCACTACTACTACTGCTACTACTACAACTGCTGCAACTAAAGCTACAACTACTACTACTACCACTTCTACTACTACAGCTGCTACAACAACTGTTACAACTACTACAGTTGCTCTGCTACTGCTACTACTGTTGCTACCGCTGCTACTACTACTTCTACTACATTGTCTATGACAACTGCTACTAATACTACTATCACTTCTCATACTACAATTAATGCACTACTACTACTGCTACTGCAACTAATACTACTGCCACAACTACTACTACTGCTACTACTAGTATTACCACTGCTACAACTATTAGTACTACTACTACTATATCTACTACTACTACAACTACTACTTCTAGTTCTATTACTAGTTCTACTACTACTACTATGGTAGCTACTACTGTTACGGCACTTACTACTATTGCTATATCTACTATGGTTACTACAACTACTATTGCTACCACTTCTTCAACTGCCACTACAACTACTACCGCTACTACTATTACTTCTACTTCTAGTGCTACTACTGCTACTGTTGCTACAACAACAATGATAACAACAACAGCAACTGCAACTACTGCTATCACTACTGCTACCACTAGTTTGACTGCCACTAAAATTACTACTGCTACTACTACTACTTATACTACTACTGCATCTATTGCAACTCTTGCTAGAACAATAACTACTACTACTACAAATACTACTACCAATACTCCTAGGGCTACTTCTATTGCTATAGCTACTTCTAATGCAACTGCTACGAGTGCTACTACTACTTCTACTGCTACTACTACTACCACCACTGCTACTACTAATATTACAACTAGAACTTCTACTACTTCTATTACTACTACTACTATTTCCGCTACTACTATTACTACTGCGACCACCTCTGCTGCTACTACAATTGCTACTACACTATTACTACTATTCCTACTACTACCACTGCTACTGCTACTATTGCTACTATGACTGTTAATACTGTTGTTACTACTGCTACTACTACTTCTTTTGCTATAGCTATTACTGCTACTACTACTACTGTTGCTGCTGCTATTACTGCTATGACTGCTAATACTGCTACTTCATCTACTGTTGGAACTACTGCAACTACTGCTACCACTACAACGATTGCTACTTCTACTACTAATGCTACTACAATTACTACTATAACTGCTCCTAATGCAGTTCCCGCTACTGATGCTACTACTACTACTACAACTACTACTACTACTACACTACAACTTCTACAACTGCTACCAAATCTACTGCTACTAGTGCTACTTCAAGTACTAATACTACTGTTACAACTACTACTACTACAATTTCTACTACTACTCCTACTATTGCTACTATCACTACCGCTACTGCTACTACTACTGTTGCTACAACTACTGCCTTTGCCATTACAACTACCACTACTACAACTACAACTGCTGCAACAACTGCTACAACTACGACAGTTGTTGCTGCTACTCCTACTACTACTGCTACTACTACTACCACTATGACTACTATAACAACTACTAATACTACTACCGCTGCTACTGCTACTACTGTGACTACTACTACTCCTCCTACTACAATTACCGCTACTGAAACTGCTACTACTTCAAATAATACTATCTCGCTACTACTACTACTACTACTACTACTCATACTACTACTACTATTATTACCACAACAACAACAACAACAACAACAACAACAACTACTACTACTACTACTACTACTACCACTACTATTATTTCTAGTTCTATTACTACAACTACTACCGTGTTGCTGCTGCTGCTGTTACAATTGGTGATACTACTGCTTTTGCTACTTCGGTCACTACAGCTACTACTATTACCACTTCTTTGACAGTCACAAAAACTAGAATTGCTACAACAACCACCGCTACTACTATTTCTTCTGCTACTACTTCTACTACTGCTACTGTCGCTACAACAACAACAACAACTACTACTACTATTGCCACTACTGCTGCCTCTAATTTTACTACCACTAAAATTACCAGTACTACTACTACTACCTCAACTACTGCTGCCACTACTACTACTATTGCTACAACAACAACTACTACTGCTATAGCTACTACTACCACTACTCCTACGGCTACTAAAACTGCTATAGCTACTGTTACAACAACTGTCACAAGTGCTACTACGACTACCACAACTACTCCTCCTGCTACTACTACTGCTGCTGCTGCTACTACAACTACTACAACCTCTACAACTACTACTGCTGCAGCAACTACTACACTACTACTACAACTACTTCTACACTACTACTACTATTGATCATACTACTACCACTACTTCTACTACTACAACTACTACGACTACTAGTGCTTTGACAACTACTTCTGCTAGTACTTCAACTACTACTAATACTACTACTACTACTTCTACTCTTATTGCTACTACTACTGCTGCTACTACTAATACTACTACAACTGCAACTACTACTGCTACTACTAATACTACAACTACTACTTTCACTACTGCTTGTACGACTGCTATGCTACTACGACTACTACTAACTACTCCTTCTCCTTCACCTACTACTTCTACTACTGCTACAACAACAACTACTACTACATCTACTATGAATCCTAGACCTACTCCTCCAACGACTTCTGCTACAAGATTTACTTCTACTACGACTACTCGTATTATTTCTGCGACAACTTCTACTAATACTACTACTGGTACGAGTACTACTACAACTACTAGTGCGACAACTACTTCAGCAACTACTACTGTTACTACTACTAATACTCCTACTACTACCACAACTACAACAACTACTTCTACTCTGAGTACTGCTACTGCCCCAACTACTACTACTACTACTACCACCACTACTATTGCTTCTACTTCTACTTTGACCACTACTACTGCTGCTGCTGTTGCTGTTGCTGCTGCTACTACTACTGCTACATTCAATAACAACAACAACAACAACAACAACAACAACAACTACTACTACTACTACTACTACTACGAGTACTATAACTCCTGCTACTGCAATTAGTACTACTCCTACTCCCAATACTAATACTGCTACAATTCGTACTACTACTCCTACTCCAACTCCTACTCCTACAACAACACTAACAACTACAACTACTAATACTCCTACTACTACTGTTGCTGCTACTACTGCTACTAATAGTACAGGTTCTGCTAACACTATTACTACTATTACTACTATTATGACTACTACTCAAATTGCTACTTCTGTTACTACTACTACTACTACAACTACTACTACTATTGCTCCTTCTACTACTACTACTGATGTTCCTATTACTAGCACTACTACTGTTGCTGCTGCTACTAAAACTACTATTACTGCTACTACTACTACTATTGTTGTAGTAATAGTAATAGGAGTAGTAGTTGTAGTTGGAATAGTAGCAGTAGTAATAGTAGTAGTAGGAGTAGTAGTTGTGGTAGTAGTAGTTCTATTAGTAGTTGTTGTAGTAGTAGTAGTCCTAGTAGCAGTTGTAGCAGTAGGTGTTGTAGTAGCGGTAGTAGTAGTAGTTGTTATAGTATTAGAAGTAGTTGTTGTTGTAGTAGTATTAGGAGGTGGAGTTGGCATAGGAGTAGTAGTAGTAGTGGTGGTAGTACTAGTTGTAGTAGTAGTCATAATAGTAGTAGCAGTAATAGTTGCCATTGTAGTAGTAGCAAGAGCAGCAATAGCGGCAGCAGTAGTACTCATAGTTGTAGTGGTAGTTGTTGTAGTAGTAGCAGGAGTAGTAGTAGGAGTAGAAGTAAGAGTAGTAGTAGTAGTAGTAATAGTAGTAGTAGCCGGAGCATTAGGAATTGTTGCAGTAGTTGTAGGTGTAGTAGTTATGGTAGTAGAAGTAGTAGTCCGAGCAGGAGTAGCAGAAGCAATATGAGTTGTAGTTGTGGTACTAGTAGTAGTAGTAGGAGTAGTAATAGAAGTAGCCATATTAGTAGTAGTTGTAGGAGTAGTGATAGTAGTAGTAGTATTAGCAAAAGTAGTGGTAGTAGTAGTAGTAGCAGTACTTGTAGTAGCAGACGTAGTAGAAGTACTACTACTAGTAGTAGTATTAGTAGAAGTAGTAGTAGTACTAGTACTAGCATCAGTAAGAGCAGCAACAGCAATAGTAGTAGTAGTCATATTTGTGGTAGTAGTAGCAATAGTAGTAGTAGTAGCAGTAGTAGTAGTAATAGTAGTAATACTAGCAACAACATTAGTAAAAGTAGTAGTAGTAGTAGTAGCAGCAGTAGTAGTAGTTGCAGAAATAATACTTGGAGTGGTAGTATTCGTAGTAGTGCTAGCCATAATAGTAGCAGTAGTTGTGGTAGTAGAAGCAGTGGTAGCAATAGCAGTAGTGGAACTATTTGAAGTAGTAGTATTACTAGCAGTAGTAGTAGCAGTAGTCGTAGTAGCTGCTACTATTTCGGCTGCTGCTACTGCGGCTGCTACTACTTCTACTACTACTACAACTACCACTACTGCTACTGATGCTGCTGCTGCTACTACTCCTACTGCTGTTGCTAATAACCCAACCACTACTATTGATCCTACTTCTCTTGCTACTGCTGCTACAACTATTCCTAGAGCTACAGCAGCTACTAGGACTTCTGCTCCTGCGACTACTACTACTATTACTAATGCTACTACTACTATTGCTAGGATGGCTCCTGCAGCTCCGACTGCCACTACTGCTACTATTAGGGCTACTACTGGTACTACTACTGCAACTATTGCTTCTATTGCTACTACTACCCCTACTACCACTACTACTACTACTACCACTACTGCAACTTCTGATGCTACGACAATTGCTACAACTACTGCTGCTACGACTAGTACAACTACTACTACAACTACTATTATAGCTACTACTACTACCACTACTACTACTACTACTACTACTACTGTTGTGGCTACTACTGCAGTACTACTACTACTACAACTACAACAACAACAACAACTACTACTACTACTACTACTACAACAACAACTATGATTGTTGTGGCTTCTCCTACTACTTCCCCAACTACAACAACTTCAGCTACTACCACTGTTGCTGCTATTGCAACTACTGCTTCTACTACTACAACTACAACAATGACAACAACAACAACAACAACTACTACTACTACTACTACTACTCCTCCTGCTGCAGCTGTTACTGCTGCCTCTACTACTAATACAACTAAAAGTACTGCAACTGTTGCAACTACTACAACTACTGCTACTGCTAGAACAACAACAACTCCTACTACTACTCCTATTACTACATCTACTACTACTATGATTTATACTACTACCACCACTACTACTACTACTACTAATAATACAGCTACCGCGACTACCACTACTACTACCACTACTTTTAATGCTAGTACAATTCTTACTACTACTACTACAACTACTTGTACTACCACTACAAATACTAACATTACTACTACTACTGCTACACCTATTACTACTCCTACTCCTACACCAACTCCAACTTCAACTCCTAGTACTACTCCTACTCCTACACCTACTGCTACAACTACTACTCCCCCTACCACTGCTCATACTGCAATTACCACTCATACTCTAACTAGAACTACTATTATTGCTACAACTACTGCTACTACCACAACTACTACTACCAGGACTACTCCTACTACTACTACTACCACAACAAATACTACTACTAGTACTACTACTACTGCTGCTAGCACTACTTCAACTACTAGTGCAATTGCTACTACTACTACTACAACAACTACTACTACTACTAGTACTAATACTAACACTCCTACTACTTCAACTACTACTACAACTCCTATTACTACGCCTCCAATGCCGACCACTGCTACTATTAGCACTCCTACTATTGCTACTATTACAACTACAAATCAAATGACTACAACTACTCCAACACCTCCTACTATTACTACTACAACAACAACTACTAAAACTACTACAACTACCACAGCTACTAACGTTATTATACTACTATACCTACTACTACTCCAACTACTACTTCTACTACTACTACACTCCTACTATGACTACTACTACTACTACTACTACTACTACTAGCACCATGACTATTACCACTACTAGTACTACTCTTACCACCACCACTACTACTACTACTCTTACTACTAATCCTACTACTATTACCACCACTACTACTACTAACCCTACTCCTACTACTACTACTGCTGCTACTCCTCCTCCTCCTCCTACTACTACTTCTAACATTCCTGAAACTTCAATGACTACCTACTAAAACTAGCACTCCTACAATTTCGACCACTATAATTCCTATGACGACTACAGCTACTACACCCCAACTACTCCTACAACTACTGCTGCTGCTACTATTACTACATTCGAACTACCACTACTACTACTGCCGCTGTTGTTGTTGCTGCTAATAGTAATACTGCTACAACAGCTACTACTACTACTGCTACAAAAACTACTACTACTGCTGCTGTAGCTGATACTACTACTACTACTACTACTACTTCTTCTTCTACTACTACTCTTCTTACTAGTACTGCGATTACTTCTTCTACTACTAATACTACTACTACTGTACTACAATAACTACTACTTCTACTACTACTACTACTATAGCTACTAGTACACAACAGTTACAACAACTACTACTAGTACAAATAAAAATCCTGAAACTACTATTGTTACTGCTATTGCTTCACCTGCTACCACTATTCCAACTACAGATGCTACTGCTGCAGCTCATGCTACTACTATAACTACTACAACTACTAGTATTACTACTCAGACTCCTACAACTGCTACTACAACTCCCCCTACTATTACTCTTACAACTACTACTACTACCCCCGCGTACTCCAACGCCTACTGCTACTACTATTTGTCCAACAACTACTACCCACACTCCAACAACTACTATGCCTACTAAGACTCCTACTCCAACTACTACTATGCCTAGTATGACTCCTACACCAACTAATGCTACTACCACTGCTACCACTTCAACAAGAACTAGTACAACAACAACAGCAATAACAACAACTACTACTACTACTACTACTTCTTCCACTACTATCACTACTACTACAACCACTACAACTACAACAACAACAACAACAACTACTACTACTACTACTACTACTACTACTACTACTACTACTACTACTACTACTAATACTATTACATGTACTACTAGTATTGCAACAACAACTGCTACTTGTAATGCTGCTACTAATACCACTACTGCTGCTGCTGCTACTGCAACTGATGTTGATGCTACCAATACAACTACCATTACTTCTACTACTATTACTACTACTGCTGCTGCTTCTACTATTGCTACTACTACTACTACTACAATAATAACAACTACTACTACTACTGACACTACTACTACTACTACTACGACTACTACCATAACTACTACTTAGATTTCTACTACTACTACTATTACTACGATTTATACTACTACTACTACTACTATTGCTACTACTATTGCCGCTATTGCTACATCTATTACTACTACTACTGCTACTACTTCTACTACTACGACTACTACTACTGCTGCAACTACTTCTACTACTACGACTACTACTACTACTGCTACTACTTCTACTACTACTACGACTACTACTGCACCTACTGCTATTGCTACTATTACTGCGACAACTACTGCTGCCACTTCTGACACTACAACTCCTACTCCAACTCCTTCTGCTTCGATCACTCCTACTACTCCTTCTACCCCTACTACAACTACTAATACTACTACTACTAACACTACTGCTACAACAATAGCAATAACTACTACTCGTATCACTACAACTACAACTACAACTATTACTTCTTCTACTACTTCTATTACTAGTACAAATGCGACTACCACTACTCCTACTACTACTGGTACTACTACAACTAATACTAATATAACAACAACAACTACTACTACTAGTCCTACTACTACTGCTACTCCTACACGAACTCCTTGTACTACTCCTACTATTGCGCCTACTAGAACTACAACTACTACTAGTACTCCTATAGTACAACTACAACTGCAACTACGACTCCTACTCCAACTCCTACTACAAAGACTACTACAACTACTATTGCGTCTTCCAAAACTACTACTACTATGATTACTTCTGCTACTACTACTCCTACAACAACAACAACAACTACTACTAATACTACTACAATTGCTGCTACTACTACTATTACGACTACTCCTACTGCTAGTACTACTCCTATTACTACAACTACTACGACTACGACTACTATTAGTACTACTACTACAACTCCTACCACTACAACAATTACAACCCCTACCACAACTCCAATTGCAACTCCTACTAATACTACTACTACCCATGCTACTACTACAACTACTCCTACTACACCTACTCATACTGTTACTACTAGACCTACTACTACTACTACTACTACTACTACTACTACTACTACTACTACTACTACTACAAGTACTTCTACTACTCCAACAACAACAACAACAGCTACTACTACTACTCCTACTACTACAACTCCTACTTCTACTACTACTACTACTACTACTACGACTACTACTACCACTACTACTACTACTATGACGACTACTACTACTACTAACGCTACTATTACAACCACTACTACTGCTACTGCTACAACAACCACTATTCCTACAACTGCTGCTATTCCTACTACAACTGCTACTACTAATACTACAACTACAACGCCTACTAATACTTCTACAACTACTGTTGCTGCTGCTACTACTACTACTCCTACTACTACTACTACTACTACAAGTACTGCTACAGGTATAGTTATTGCGGTTACCATTACTCCAATAACTACAACTCCAATGATTAATCCTACTCCAACTCTAACTAATACAATAATTACAACGACTAAAACTACTACTACGACTGTTACTATTTTTACTACTACTAATGCAAATGTTGCTGCTGCGATAA
>RXID01011288.1:0-19472 GCA_005019695.1 Trichopus zeylanicus subsp. travancoricus
TAGTTGTTGTCATAGCAGTAGCGATAGTAGTCGTATCAGTAATAGTAGTAGTAATAGTAGTAGGAGTAGTAGTAGTAGTAGGAGTAGTAGCAGCAGCCATAGCAGCAGCAGCGGAAGTAGTTGTAGTAGTAGTAGTACTACTAGTACTAGCAGTTGTAGCAGTTGATGTAGTAGTAGTAGGAGTGGTAGTCATACATGTTGTAGTAGATGTAGTAGTAGCAGCAGTAGCAGTAGTTGCAGGAGTAGTAGGAGGAGTTGTAGTAGTCGTAGAAGCAGATGTTGTTCTAGTAGTAGTATTAGTAGTTATAGTAGTTTTAGTTGTTACAGTTGTTGTAGCAGTAGCTCTATTAGTTATAGCAGCAACAACAATAGAAGAAGTAGTAGCAGAAGTAGTAGTCAGTGTTGTAGCAATAGTAGTAGTAGTAGTAATAGGAGAAGTTGTTGTATTGGTAGTGTTAGTAGTAGCAGTAGTATTACTAGTAGCAGGAGTAGTAAAAGTAATAGTAAAGGGAGTAGCAGTAGAAGTAGTAGTAGTGGCAGTAGCAACTGCAACTGTAGTAGTAGTAGTTGTTGTTGTACCAGTTGTAGCAGTAGTTATATTAGCTGTACTAGTAGTAGTGGTGGTGGTGGTAGTAGTAGTAGTAGGAGGAGAAGTTGAGTTGTAGCAGTAGACGTAGTAGTAGTAGTGGAAGTAGTTGAATCAATAGTAGCGATAGTTGTTGCAGTAGGAGAAGTAGTAGTTGTAGTTGTAGTAGCGGCAATAGATGTAGAAGTAGTTGTAGTCGTAGTTGTTGTGGCAGTAGTAGTAGTAGTAGTAGGCGAAGTAGTAGAAGTAGTAGTACAAGTTGTAGTAGTAGGAGAAGCGGCAGCAGCAGTAGTAGTAGTGAGAGAAGTAGTATTAGGAGTAGTAGAAGCAGTAGCTGTAATATTGTAGTAATAGTAGTGGTAGTATCAGTACTAGCAGCAGTAGTAGTAGGAGTGGTAGTGGCAATAAGAGTAGTACAAGTAGAAGTTGTTATTGTTGTTGTTGTAGCAGATAGTATTGTTGTTGTTAATTTGTACGTATTGTAGTAGTAGTGGTGGTTGGGTCGGTAAGCTGTCGTAGTCGTCGTACGTCATCGTGCAGTCTGTAGTAGTAGACATTGTAGCAGTAGTAGTAGTAGTAGAGGTTGTATTAGCAGGAATAGTAGTAGTAGTAGTAGCCGTCGGAGTAGCAGTAGTAGTAGCAGTAGCTGTAGCAGTGGTAGTAGAAGTTGTTATACTAGTAGTGTTAGTAGTAGTAGTAGAAGCGGTAGTATCAGGAGTAATAATAGTAGTAGTAATAGCAGTAGCAACATTAGAAGTAGTAGTAGTAGCAGCAGCAGCAGTTGTAGTAGTTGAAGTAGTTGTAGTAGTACTAGTACTAGCAGTAGTAGGAGTAGTAGTACTAGTTGTAGTAGTAATAGTAGGAGTAGCAGTGGTAGTACTAGTAGTAGTAGTAGTAGTAGTAGTAGTAGTAGTCGTGGTATTTGTTGTAGTAGGAGCAGCAACAGTTGTAGTAGTATTAGAAGTATAACTAGTAGCAACCGTAGTAGCAGCAGTAGCTATTGTAGTATTAGTAGCAGCAACTGTAGTAGCAACAGTAGTAGTAGCAGCAGTGGTAGCGGTAGTAGTAGTAGTAGCCGTAGCGGAAGTTGTAGCAGTAATAGAAGAAGCAGTAGTCATAGAAGTAGCAATAGTAGTAGTAGCAGTACTTGTAGTAGCAATTGTAGTAGTAGTAGTAGTAGTAGTAGCAGTAGTATTAGTAGTAGCCGCAATAGCAGTAGTTGTAGTAGCAGTAGTGGCGATAGCAGCTGTAGTATTAGTTATAGTAGAAGTGGTAGTAGTAGGAGTAGCAGCATTTCTAGTAGCATTGGAGCTTTAGTAGTAGTAGAAGTAGTAGTAGTAGTAGCAGTAGTAGCAATAGTAGCCGATGTAGAAGTAGTAGTCAAAGTAATAGCAATAGTAGGCTTAGTAGAAGCTGCAGTAGTAGTAATAGAAGAAGTAGTAGCAGCAGCAATAGTAGTAGCAGAAGCAGTAGTAGTTGTCGTAGTACTAGTAGTAGTAGTAGCAGTTGTAGCAGTAGTAGAAGTATTAGTAGTAGTAGCAGTTGTAGTATTAGTCGTAGTAGTAGGTGTACTAGTCCTAGTAGTTGTAGAAGTAGTAGAGGAGGTAATAGTAGCAGAGGTAGTTCTAGTAGCATTAGAGCGGCAGTAGTAGTAGTACTTGTAGTTCTAGTAGTAGTTATTGTTGTAGTACTAATAGTAGTAGTTGTAGTAGCAATAGAAGTAGTAGCGGTTGTAGAAGTAGTAGTAGCGGCAGTAGTGGCAGTTGTAGTAGTAGCAATAGTAGTAGTAGTAGAAGGAGTAGTAGGAGGAGTAATAGTAGTAGTAGTAGCAGTACTTGACGTTGTTGTAGCAGTATTAGTCGTAGTAGTAGTTGTTGTAGTAGTTGTAGTTGCAGCAGTAGTAGTTGTAGCGGTAGTAGTAGTTGTAGTAATAGTTGGAGTAGTAGTACAAGTAGTAACAGTAGTAGTAATACTAGTAGTAGCATCAGCATTAACAATAGTATTTGTAGTAGTAGCTGTAGTAGTAGCGGTAGCGGTAGTAGCAGCTATAGTAGTAGAATTAGTAGTTGTAGTATGTGAAGTAATAGTAGTAGCAGCTGTAGCAATAGTAGTAGTAGTAGTAGGAGTAGTAGAAGTTGCAATAGTAGTAGTTGTGGTGGTGGTGGTGGTGGTGGCAGTAGTAGTAGTAGTAGCATTAAAAGAATTAGTAATAGAAGCAATAGCAACATTAGTAGTAGTAGTAGTAGAAGTCGTAGTGGTAGCAGTAGTAGAAGTAGCAATAGTAGTTGTAGTAGCAGCAGCAGTTGTGGTAGTAGTAGTAGTAGTTTTACGAGTACTAGTTCTGGTAGTAACATTGCTAGCAGTAATAATTGTAGCAGCAGTAGTAGTAGTATCAGTAGCAGTGGTAGTAGTAGGAGTAGTTGTGGTATGTAACGTAATAGTAGTAGTAGCCGTTGCAATAGTTGGAGTAGTTGTTGTAGTATGTAAAGTAGTAGTAGTAGTAGTAGTAGTAGTAGTAGTAGTAGTAGTAGCAGTAGTAGGAGTAGTAGCAGTAGTATGGTAGGAGTAGTAGTAGTTGAATTCGCAGTAGCAGTAGTTGCAGCAGCTGCTACATTAGGAGGAGGAGGAGTACTACTAGTACTAGTACTAGTACTAGTGTTAGTAGTAGCACTCGTAGTAATAGTAGCAGCAATAACAACATTAGTAATATTGGTCGAAGTAGCTACAATAATACTAATTATTGTTGTAGTACCAGCTGACATAGCAGCAGTAGCTATAGTAGAAGTAGCAGCAGTAGTAGCAGTTGCAGTAGTGGCATTAGATTAGTAGTAGCAACAGCAGTAGTAGTAGTTATAGTAGCAGCAGTAGAAGTTGTAGAAGTTGTAGAAGTTGTAGTAGTAGTAAAGGTAGTGCTACTAGCATTAGCACAGTGGTAGTAGTAGTAGTAGTAGTAGTATAAGTAGCAGCAGCAGCAGTAGTAGTAGTATAAGTAGTAGTAGTAGTAGTATTAGTAGTTGTAGTGGCAGCAATAGTCATAATAGCAGTAGTTGTTGTTGTGGCAGGCGTTGTTATTGCCGCAGTAGCATTAGTTGTACTAGCAGTAGTAATGGTAGCAGCAGTAGAAGTAATAGTAGTTGTAGTTGTAGTGGAGGTAGTACGAGTAGCATAGCGCAGTCATACTAGTAGTAGGGGTAGTAGTAGTAGTTGCTATAGTAGTAGTAGTAGTAGTTGTTGCAGTAGTAGTTGTTGTAGTAGTAGTAGCAAAGTAGTAGTCATAGATGTAGTAGTAGATGTAGTAGTAGCAGCAGCAGCAGTAGTAGTAGTAGTAGTTGGAGTAGTAGTAGTTGTTCTTGTTGTTGGGGAAGTTGTTGTAGTAGTAGTGTTCGTGGTAGTAGTAGTTGAAGTAGTTGTTGTAGTAGTAGTAGTATTAGTAGTTGTAGCAGTTTCTCTATTAGTAGTAGTAGTAGTAGTAGCAGTAGAAGAAGTAGTAGTAGAAGTAGTAGTAGCAATTGTAGCAGTTGTAGCAATATTAGTTGTAGTAGTAGTAGTAGTAGTAGTAATAGTAGTCATATCTCTAGCAGTAGTAGTAACAATAGAAGTTATTGTACTAGTCGTGTTAGTAGTAGCAACAACAGTAGTAGTAGTAGGAGGAGTAGAAGTAGTGGTAGCAGTAGTGGTAGTAGTAGGAGAAGTAGTAATAGTTGTAGCAGCAGAAATTGCAGTAGCAGTAGTGGTAGTAGTAGTTCTGGTAATAGAAGTAGTAGTTGTAGTTGATGTAGTAGCAGTAATAGTAGTAGTTGTAGTTGTAGTAGTAGCTGTGGAAGTAGTTATAGCCATTGTAGTTGTGGCAGTAGCAGTAGTAGGCGAAGTAGTAGAAGTAGTAATAGTATCAGTAGTAGTAGTAGTAGTAGTAGGAGAAGTAGTAGTAATAATAGTAGTGCAAGCCGAAATAGCTGTCATTGTTGTTGTTGAAGTAGTAGTAGTAGTTGTTGTTGTTGTAGCAGTTGTTGTAGTTGTAATGGTTGTTGTAGTAGCTACAGTAGTAGCAGTAGTTGTAGTAGAAGTAGTTGTTGTAGTAGCAGTAGAGGCAGTGTTTGTTGTAGCAGTAGTAGCAGTAGAGGTCGTAGTTGTAGTAGTAGTATTTGTTGTTGTAGTAGTAGTAGTAGTGGTGGCAATAGTAGCCGTAGTAGAAGTTTTGTACTAGTAGCATTAGTAGTAGCAGAAATAGAGGTAGTAGCCGGGGTAATAATAGCAATAGTAATAGCAGCAGCAACAGTGGAAGTAGTAGTCGCAAAAGCAACAACAACAACAACAGTTGTAGTAGTGGAAGTAGTTGTAGTAGCAATAGTAGTAGAAGTAGTAGGAGTAGTTGTACTAGTTGTATTAGTAGTAGAAGAAGAAGGAGTAGCAGTAGCAGTAGCAGTAGTAGTAGTAGTAGTAGTAGTTTTGGTAGTTGTAGTAGCAGTAGTAGTATTAATCGTGGTAGCAGTAGTAGTAGCAACAGTAGTAGTAGTAGCAGTAGTAGTAGTAGTAGTATCAGAAGTATAACTAGTAGCAACAATAGTAGCACTAGAAGCAGTAGTTGCAGTAGTGGAAATTATATTATTAGTAGTATCATTCATAGTTGCAACAGTAATAGTTGTAGTAGCAATAGTAGCACTAGAAGCAGTAGCATTTGCTATAGTAGTAGTAGTAGTAGTAGTCATAGCAGAAGTAGTAGTAGTAGTAGTAGCAAAAGTAGCAGTAGTAGTAGTAGTAGTAGTAGAAGTAGTACTAGTATTAGAGTAGCGATAGTAGTGTGAGTTGCAGTTCAAGTAATAGCAACAGTAGTAGTAGGACCAGTAGCAGTAGTTTCAAGAATAGTAGTACTAGTAGTAGTATTAAAGTAGTAGTCGCTGTAGTAGTTGTTGTAGCAATAGTTATAGCAATAGAAGTAGTATTTGGTGTAGGGGAAGGAGTAGGAGTTGGAGTAGCAACAGTAGCAGTAGTAGTAGTAGTAGCAGTGGTCGTTATTGAACTAGTAGGAGATGGAGTAGTAGGAGTGGTAGCAATATGAGTCATAGTAGTAGTATCAGTAGGAGTAGTAGTTGGAGTAGTAGTGGTAGTAGCAATAGGAGATGTTGTAGTAGTAGTAGTCCAAGAAGTAGTATTAGCAGTTGGAGGAGTTGTAGTAGTAGTAGTAATAGTAGTTGTAGAAGTAGTCTAGGTGTAGTAGTAGTAGCAATAATTGTAGTAGTTGGTGCAGCAGTAGTAGTATTAGTAATAGTAATTGCAGTGGTTTTCAGAGTACTAGCAATGCTAGTAGTAGTAGTTGTAGTAGTAGTGTACTAGTAGCAGCTGCAATAGTAGTAGTAGTAATAGAATCAGTTGGAGCAACATTTGTAGTAGTACTAGTCGTGGTAGTACTAGTAGCAGCAGTAGCTGTAGTAGAAGTTGCAGTAGTAGCAACAGTAGAAATAGTAATAGTAGCAGTAGTAGTAGTAGAAGCAATTGTAGCAAAATTAGTGGCAGTAACAGTAGTAGTAGGAAAAGTTTAGTTGTAGCAATAGCCTTAGTCGTAGTAGTAGTTGTTGTAGGAATAGTAGTGCGGCAGTGGTAGTAGTAGGAGAAGTAGTAGAAGTAGTTGTAGCAGTAGCAACAGATGTAGATGTAGTAGCAGTAGCTGTAGTAGTAGCAGTAGCAGTTGTAACTATAGTTGCTGTAGTAGCAGTAATAGGAGTAGTAGTTGTCGTAGTAGTAGCTGTAGAAGTGGTTGTAGCCATTGTAACAAGCGAAGTAGTAGTAGTAGTAGTACTGATAGTAGTAGTAGGATAAGTAGTAGTAGTAGTAGTAGTAGTAGTAGTAATAATAGTAGTAGTAGTAGTAGTAAGGGAAGTAGTATTAGTAGTAGTAGAAGCAGCAATAGTAGTAGCTGTAATAGTGGAAGTAATAGTAATAGTAGGAGAAGTATTAGTAATAGTAGTAGTACTTGTAAAAGTAGCTGTTGTTGTCGTAGTAGTAGTAGTAGTTGTTGTTGTTGTTGTAGTAGTTGTTGTAGTAGTAGTGGCTATTGTAGTAGTTGTAGTTGTAGCAGTTGTTGTAGTAATAGTAGCTGTAGTAGTAGCAGTAGTTGCAGTAGTAGTAGTAGAGGCAGTGTTAGCAGTAGCAGCAGCAGTAGTAGTGGTTGTTGTTGTTGTAGTCGTAGTTGTAGCAGTAGTAGTAGTACTCGTGGTAGAATTTGTTGTACTAGCTGTGTTAATAGTAGCAGTAGTAGCGGTAGTACCCGGAGTAATAATAGTAGTAGTAATAGCAGTAGCAATAGTGGAAGTGGCAGTCGCAACAGCAGCAGCAGCAGTTGTAGTAGTGGAAGTAGTTGTAGTAGTAGTTGTTGTAGCAGTAGTAGGAGTAGTAGTACTAGTTGTATTAGTAGTAATAGAAGGAGTAGCAGTAGTAGTAGTAGTACTAGTAGCATTAGTTTTGGTAGTAGTAGTATTAGTAGTCGCGATAGCAGTAGTAGTAGAAGCAATAGCAACAACAACAATAGTAGTCGTAGTAGTATTAGACGTATAACTAGTAGCAACTATAGTAGTAGTAGTAGCAGCTATAGTAGTAGTATCCATTGTAGTATTAGTAGTATCACCAGAAGCAGCAACAACAGTAGTAGTAGTAGCAGCAGTAGCGGTAGTAATAGTAGTAGTCATAGCACAATTAGAAGTTGTAGTAGTAGTGCTAGTAGTAGTAGCTATAGTAGAAGTAGTACTAGTAGTAGAGTAGCGGTAGAAGTAGGAGTTGTAGTTCTACTAGTAGTTGTAGTAGTAGTAGTAATATTAGTTTTAGTAGCAAAAGTAAGAGTAGGAGTAGTAGTAGCAGCAGCAGCAGTAGTGGCAGTAGTAATAGTAGTAGCAGTAGTAGTATTAGCAGTAGTAGTAGTAGTAATCATGGCAGCTGCTGTTGTAGTAGTAGTTGTAGGAGTGCTAGGACTAGTAGTAGTAGTACGAGTAGTTGCAGTAGGAGTATTAGACTTAGTAGTAGTAGTACCAGCCGCAACATCAGTAGTAGCAGCAGTACAAGTTGTAGAAGTAGCAGTAGTACTACTTGCTGTAGCAGAAGCAGTAGCAATAGCAATAGAAGTCATAGCTGTACTAGTAATACAAGTACTAGTAGTAGTAGTAGTAGTAGTAGTAGTAGTAGTAGTAGCAAAAGTAGTATTAGAAGTAATAGTAGTAGTAGTAATAATAGTAATAGTAGTAGTAGTAGTAATACTAGCAGCCGAACTACTACTACTAGTAGTAGTAGTAGTACCTAGATTTGGAGTAGTAGTAGTAGTAGTAGTAGTAGTAATGGAGTAGGAGTAGTAGTAGTCGGAGTAATAGTAGTAGTAGAAGAGTAGTAGTAGTATAATAGCAATTGTACTGGTAGTAGAAGTAATAATAGCAGCAATAGTAGTAGTTATTGGTGTAGTAGGAGTACTTGTAGTGGTATTAATAGGAGGAGGAGTAGTAGTAGTAGTAGCTGTAGCAGAAGCTATATTAGTAGTAGTAATAGTAGTCATAGCAGAAGTAGTAGTGAAAGTTGTAGTAGGTGTGGTTGTTGTAATAGTAGTAGTAGTAGTTGTAGAAGTAGGAGCAGTAGTAGAAGTAGTAGTAATTATAGTAGTAGTAGTAGTCGAAGCAGCAGTAGTAGTAATATTTGTATTCGTAGGTGTAGAAGTAATAGTAGTAGTAGTTGTTGTTGTTGTAATTGTAGTAGTAGTAGTAGTAGTTGTTGTTGTTGTTGTTGTTATTGTTGTTGTTGTTATTTTTGTTGTTATAATAGTAGTAGTAGTAGTGGTACGAGTTGGAGTAGGAGTAGTAGTAGCAGTAGTAGTAGAAGTTTTAGGAGTAGTCATAGTAAGAGTAGTAGTTGTAGCAGTCATAGAAGCAGGGGCAGGCGTAGGAATACTAGTTGTCATAGGAGTAGGAGTAGGAATAGTAGTAGTCAAAGTAGTAGTAATAGCAGCAGTTCTTGTTGTAGTAGTGGTAGTAGGAGTAGTAGTAGTACAAGTAATAATGGTAGTAGTAGTAGCAGTTGTGGTACTAGCAGTAGCAACAATAGTAGAATAGTAGTAGTAGTTTTTGTAGTTGTGGTGGTAGTAGTAGCAGTACTAGCAGTAGTAGTAGTAGGAGTAGGAGTCGTAGTAGTAGTAGTACTAGTTGTCATAATTGTAGCGGCAGCAGTTGTAGTAGTCATAGTCGAAGCAGTAGTAGGGGTAGGAATAAGAATAGTTGTAGTCGTAGTAGTAGTGGTAATAGTAGTAGTAGTAGTAGTAGTAGTAGTTGTTGTTGTTGTTGTAGTAGTAGTAGTAATAGTAGTGGTATTAGTACTAGTAGTTCTTGTAGTAGTAATTGTAGTAGTAATAGTGGTAGTAGTAGTAGTAGCGGGAGTAATAGTAGTAGTAGTAGTAGAAGCAATAGTAGTTATTGTTGTTGTTGTTGTCGTATTAGTTCTAGTTGTAGTAATAGTAGTTGCAATAATTATTGTTGTAGTAGTAGTAGTAGCAGTAGTATTAGTAGTAGTAGTAGTGCTAGTAGTAGGAGTAGCAGAAGTAGTAGGAGTTTTATTAGCCGCGGTCGCAGCAGTAGTAGTAATATTAGTATTAATCGTAGTAGTAGTAGTAGTAGTACTAGTATTAGTAGTAGTAATAGCAGTAGTGGTAGTTGTGGTAGTAAGAGTTGTAGTAGGAGTAGTAGTAGCAGTTGTATTAGTAGTAGTGGGAGTGGTAGCTATAGCAGCAGTAGTATTATCAGTAGTATGAGTAAAAGTTGGAATAGTATTATCGTTCAATAGTAGTAGTAGTAGTAGTAGTAGTTGTTGTTGTTGTTGTTGTTGTTGTTGTTGTGGTTGTAGTTGTAGTAGTAGTAGTAGCAGTAGTAGTATGACTAGTAGTTGTGGTAGTAGTATTAGTAGTAGTAGTAGGAGCAGCAGCAGAAGTAGTAGTAATAGTTATAGTAGTAGTAGTAGTAGCAATTATAGTAGTAGCTACCGTAGTAGTTGTAATTGTCGTGGTGTGATTAGTAGGAGTGGCCGTTGGAGAAGTTGAACTTGTAGTAGTAGAAGTAGTGGTAGTATTAGTAGCAGTGACAGAAGTAGTTGTTGGAGTAGTAGTAGTACTAATACTAGTAGTAGTAGTCGTCGTTGTCGTCGTCGTAGTAGTAGAAGTAGTAATAGTGGTAGCAGTAGCAGTAGTAGTGGTAGTAGCAGTAGTGCTAGCATTAGTTATAGTAGTAGTAGTACTAGTAGTAGTTGTTACTATTGTAGCATTGCTAGTTTAGTAGTGGTCGTAGTAGTAGTAGCTATACGTGTAATAGTTGTAGTTGTAGTAGTAGTTGTAGTAGTGTAGTAGTTCTAGTAGTTGAAGTAGTAGTAGTAGTAGTTGTAGCGGTAGTAGTGGTGGTGGTGGTGGTGGTGGTGGTGGTGGTAGTAGTAGTTGTTGTTGTTGTAGTAGTAGTTGGAGTGTTAGGAGTAGCAGTAGTCATAGGAGTAGTAGTCGTAGTGGTCATAGTATACAATAGCAGTATTAGTAGTTGTCACAGTAGCAATTGTAGTAGTACGAGAAGTAGTAGTAGTAGTTGTTGTTGTTGTAGTAGTTGTAGTTGTTGTTGTAGTAGTTGGAGTTGTTGTTGTATTAGTCGTAGTTGTTGTGGTTATAGTCGTAGCAACAGTAATAATATTAGTTGTAGTAATAATAATGGTAGTATTAGTAGTAGTAGTAGCAGAATTAGTAGTAGTAGTCATAGTAGTATCAGTAGTAGCAGTAGTAGAAGTAGTAGAAGTAGAAGAAGTAGAAGTAGCAGCAGTAGCCGCAGCAGGAGTAGTAGTAGCAATAATAGAAATAGAAGTAGCAGTAGGAGTAGTAGTAGTAGTAATAGTAGGAGCAGAAGCAGTAGTAGCACTAGTAGTAGTAGCACTAGTAGTAGAAGTACCAGCAGTAGTAGAAGTAGTGGTAATTACAGTAGTAGCAATCATAGTAGTTGTAGTAGAAGTAGTAATAGTAGTAGTTGTAGTAGTAGTAGCAGCAGTGGTAGTAGTAGTAGCAACAGGAGCAGTCAAGTAGTAGCAGTAGTGGTAGTAGTAGTATTAATAATAGAAGTAGTACTAGTAGCAGTAGTAGTAATAGGAGTAGAAGTAGTAATAGAAGTAGTAGAAATAGTAATAGGAGTAGTAATCATAATAGCAGTAGTAGAAGTAGTAGTAGAAGAAGCAGAAGTTGTAGTACTAGTAGAAGTAGAAGTTGTAGTAGTAGTAGTTGAAGTAGTAGTCGTAGCAGTAGTCATCGTAGCAGCCCGAGTTATAGTAGCAGTAGCAGCAGTGGTAGTAGTTGTTGTTGTAGTTGTACTAGTAGAAGTAGTAGGAGTTGTAATAAGAGTAGTACTAGTAGTAGTAGTGGGAGTAGCAACAGTAGTAGCAGAAGTACTAGTAGTAGAAGTTGTTGTCGTTGTTGTTGCTGTAAAAGTGGTGATAGTACCTGTGGTTGTACTAGTATTAGTTCCAGTAGTAGCAGTCGAAGTAGAAGTATTAGTAGTAGTAGTAGTAGTAGTTGGTCTTGTAGTAGTAGAAGTAGTAGTAGTGGTGGTAGTTGTACCATTAGCAATAGTAGTAGAGTAGTAGAGGTAGAAGTTGTACTAGTAGGAGCAGTAGTCGTAGTATAGTAGCAGTAGAAGTTGTAGTAGGAGTGGTAGGTGTATCAGCAGAAGTATTACTAGGAACAGAAGTAGTATTAGCAGTAATACTAGGAGTATTAATAGTAGTAGTAGTATGAGTAGCAATAGTAGAAGCAGTAGTAGCAATACTAGAAGCAGTAGTAGAAGTAGTAGTAGAAGCAGTAGTAGTAGTACTAGTTGTAGTAATAGGAGTAGTAGTAGTAGTACCAGTAGTAGCAGTAGTAGTAGTAGCAGTAGCGGTAGTTTCAAGAGTATTAGTAGTAGAAGTAGTAGAAGTAGTGTAGTTGAAGTAGTAGTTGTTGTTGTAGTAGTTGGAGCAGTAGAAGTAGTATTAGGTGTAGCAGTAGGAGTTGGAGTTGGAGTAGTAGTAGTAGTAGTAGTAGTAGTATTAGTATTAGTAGTAGTAGTAGTAGTAGTAGAAGAAGAAGAAGTAGTAGTGGTAGGAGTAGTTGTTGTTGTTGTTGTTGTGGACGTAGCAGTAGTAGTAGTAGCAGAAGTAGTTGTAGGAGTTGGAGTACGAGTGGTAGTTGCAGTAGTAGCCGTAGTAGTAGGAGTAGTAGTAGGAGTTCGTGTGTGAGTATGAGTAGTGGTAGGAGTAATAGTAGTTGTTGTTTTAGCAATAGTAGTACAAGTAGTAGTCGTAGTCCTATAGTAGCCACTACAATAGTAGTAGTAGTTGTGGCAGTAGTAGCAATTATAGTAGTAATAGTCGCAGTAGTAGTAGTAGCGACAGCAGTAGTAGTAGTAGCAATACTAGTTGGAGCAATAGCAATTGTAATAGTAGTAGTAGTAATAGTACTAGTAGTAGTAGTATAGTAGTAGTAGTAGTTGATGTAGTAGGAGTAGGAGTTGGAGTGGGTGTAGGAGTAGGAGTTGTAGTAGGAATAGTAGTATTAGTGGTAGTAGTTGTAGGAGTAGTAGCAGTAGTATTAGTATTAGCTGTATTAGTACCTGTAGTAGTAGTTGTAGTAGTAGTTGTAGTAGTAGTAGCTATAGTAGTAGTAGTAGGGGTAGTAGTTGCTGTAATTGTAGCTATGATTATGGGAGGAGTTGGAGTAGGAGTTGTAATAGGTGTAATAGTTGTTGGAGTGGGGGCTGTTGTAGTAGTAGAACTTGAAGTAGCAGTGGGAGTTGGAGTAGGTGTCATAGTAGCTGTAGTAGTAGTAGTAGGTGGAGAAGTAGAAGTAGATGTAATAGGTGTAGGAGTAGGAATAGTACTAGTAGTAATAGTAGTAGTAGCAGCAGCTGTAGTAGTAGCTGCAGTAGTAGAAGTAGTCGTACTAGTCGTGTTCATAGTAGTAGTAGTAGTAGCAGCAGCAGTGGAAGGAGTAGTAGTAGTAGTAGCAATTTTACCACTAGTAATGCAGTTGTAGTCTTAGTAGCAATAGTAGTAGTAGTAGTAGCAGCAATAGTAGTAGTAGTAGTTGTAGTAGTAGTAGTAGTATTAGTAGTAGTTGCAGAAGCTGTAGCAGCTGTTGCAATAGTTGTAGTATTAGTACGAGTAGTGGCATTAGTAGTAGTAGGAACAGTAGTTGTTGTAAGAGTGGTCATAATAGTTGTAGTAGCAGCAATAGTACTAGTCGTGTTAGTAATAGTTGGAGTTGGAGTCATAGTCGTAGAAGTTGTAGGAGGGCCTGGTGTAGTAGTAGTAGTAGGAGTAGTAATGGCCGAAGTAGTAGGAGTGTTAGTATTGGTAGTAGTACTAGTAGTAGTAGTAGTAATAGTGTTACTATTAGTAGTAGTAGTTCCAGTAGTTGTACGAGTGGTAATTGTAGCAATCGTATAAGTAGTAGAAGTAGTAGTAGTCGTAGTGGTAGTTGTGGTAGTAGTAGTAGTAGTAGTTATAGTAATAGTAGTAGTAGTTGTAGTAGTAGTAGAAGTGGTAGTTGTAGTAGTAGTAGTAGTAGTAGTTATAGTAATTGTAATAGTTGCAGTAACAATAGTAGTAGCAGTAGCAGTAGTACTACCAGTTGTAGTAATAGTAGGAGTAGGAGTAGCTGTAGCAGTAGTAGTACTAGTAGTAGTTGTTGTAGTAGGAGTGTTTGGAGTAGTTTTTTTAGTACGAGTAGTAGTAGCAGTAGTGGCAGTAGGAGTAGTAGTAGTAGTGAGAGTAGTAGTAATATTCATAGTAGTAGTAGTAGTAGTAGTGGTAGTAGTAGTAGTTGTAGTATTAGCAGTCGTAATAGGAGTGCAGTAGTAGTAGTTGTAGTCGAAGTTGTAGGAGTTTTAGGAGTAGCAGTTGTAGTAGTAGTAGTAGGTGTAGTAGTATTAGCAGCAGCAGCAATAGTAGTAGTATGAGGAGTGTTAGGAGTAGTAGTAGTAGTAGTATAGTAATAATAGTTGTGTTTATTCCTGTTGTTGTAGTTGTAATAGCAGCAATAGTTGGAGGAGTTTGAGTAGGAGGAGGAGTAGTAGTAGTAGCGGTAGTAGGAGTATGAGTAATAATACTAGTAGAAGTAAGAGTTTGAGTAAGTGTAGAAGCAGGGTTTGTAGTAGTAGTAGCAGTCGCAGTAGTAGGAGTTGGAGTAGTAGTAGTAGTTGTAGTAGTAGTAGTAGTAGTAGTGGTTGTAGTTGAAGTACTAGTAGTAGTAGTTGTTGTTGTAGTAGTAGCAGCAGTATTAGTAGAAGTAAGACTTGCAGATGTACCAGTAGCAAGAGCACTAGTAGTTGCAGTAGTAGTAGTAGTCGTAGTTGTAGTAGTAGTAGTAGTAGTATTAGTCGGAGTAGTAGTATGAGTTGGAGTAGGGGCAGTCGTAGTAGTAGTTGTAGTAGTGGTAGAAGCAGCAGTAGTCATAGGAGTCAAGAGTCGGAGTTGGAGTTATAGTAGGAGTAGTAGTAGTTGTAGTACTACTAGTAGGAGTAGTTGTAGTAGCAGTTTTTGGAGTAGGGGTAGTGGTAGTAGTAGTAGTAGTACTAGTTGAAATAGTAGCGGTAGTACTAGTAGTGGTAGGAGTAGTAGTAGTAGTGTTGGTGGTGGTAGTGGTAGTATTATGAGCAGTAGTACTAGAAGTAGCAGCAGAAGCAGTAGTTGTTATAGTAGTAGTTATTGTTGCAGTAGTAGTAGCAGTAGCAGTAGTTGTAGTAGTAGTAACAATAGTAGTAGGTGTTGTTGTAGTAGTAGTAGTAGAAATCGTAGTAGTAGTAGGAGTAGCAGAAGAAGTAGGAGTAGTTGTTGCTGTAGTGGCAATAGTAGTAGTAGTTACAGTAGCAGTAGCAGCAGCAATAGTAGTAGTAGTAGTAGCTATAGTATTATTAGTAGAACTGATAGTAGTACTAGTGGTTGTAGTAGCAGCAGTAACAACAATAGTAGTAATATTAGTATTAGTGGTAGTAGTAGCAGTAGTAGTAGCATTAGTAGTAGCAGCAGTAGCAGAACTAGTAGCAATAGTAATAGTAGTAGTAGTAGTAATAGTAGTTGTAGTAGTAGTAGCAGTCGTATCCGTTGTAGGAGTAGTAGTGCTGGAAGAGTAGAAGCAGTAGTAGTTGGAGTTGTAATAGTAGTAGTAACAGAAGGAGTTGTAGTAATAGCAGTTGGAGTAGTAGTAGCTTTTTTTGGTGTAGCGGTAGCAGTATTGTTCATAGTAATAATTGTAGTTGTAGGAGTAATTGTGGTACTAGTAGAAGTAGCAGTAGTAGTAGTGCAGTAGTACCAGAAGTAGTAGTAAGAATAGTAGTAGTAGTGGTAGTAGTAGTATCCATAGTAGTAGTAGTGGTAGAAGTAGTAGTGGTCATAGTAGTTGTAGTAGCTATAGTAGTGATAGAAGAAGTAGAAGTGGTCATAGTAGTTGTAGTAATAGTAGTAGTGGTGGTGGTTGTAGTAGTAGTGGTAGTGGTGGTTGTAGTAGTAGTACAACTTGTACTAGTGGTCATAGTAGTAGTAGTAGTAGTAGTAGTAGTAGTAGCAGTAGTAGTGGTAGTAGTAGTAGTAGTAGTAGTAGTAGCAGCAGCAGCAGCAGTAGTAGTAGTAGCAGTCGTCGTTGTAGGAGTAGTAGTACAACTTGTACTAGCGATCATAGTAGCAGTGGTAGTACTAGTGGTAGTAGTAGTAGTAGCAGTAGTAGTAGTCATTGTTGTTGTTGTTGTTGTAGTAGTAGTAGTAGTAGTGGTAGTAGTAGTAGTAGAAGTAGTAGCATTAGTAGTATTATTATTATGATTATGATTATTATTATTATTGTTAGTAGTAGTAGTAGTAGTAGTAGTAGTAGTTGTTGTTGTTGTTGTTGTTGTTGTTGTGGGAGTAGAAGTAGGAGTAGGAGTAGTTGTAGGAGTCATAGTACTTGGAGTAGCGAGGGTAGTAGTAGTAGTAGTAGTAGTATTACTAGTAGTAGTAGGGGGAGGAGTGGGAGTAGGTGTAGTAGAAGTAGTACTAGTAGTAGTAGTTGTACCAACTACTGTAGATGTAGTAGTAGTAGTAGTAGTATAAGAAGTAGCAATAATAATAGTAGTAGTAGTAGTAGCTATAGTAGTTGCGACAGTCGTAGTAGGGGTCATAGTAGTTGCAGTTATAGTAATAGTTGTAGCACATGGACTATTGGTAGGAGTTAGAGTTGGAATAGGAGTAGTAGCAGGGGTTGTAGTAGTAGTAGTACTACTAGTCGGAGTCGTAATAGTAGCAGCAGTAGGAGTAGCACTTGTGTTTGAAATATTAGGAGGAGTAGTAGTTGTGGTAGTAGTTGGAGTAGGAGTACGAGTTCCAACAATAGTTCTAGTAGCAGCAAAAGTATTATTATTATTATTTGTAGTAGTAGTAGTAGTAGTAATAGTAGTAGTAGTTGCAGTAATAGTAGCGGTAGTAGTACTTGCAGTAGTAGTAATAGTAGTAGTCGTAGTAGTTGCAATAGTAGTAATAATTGTAGTACAAATAGTATTAATTGTAGTAAGAGGAGTAGCAGTAGGAGTAGTAGTAGGGGTAGTAGTAGCAGTAATTATGCTAGTAGTAGTTGCAGTAGTAGGAGTAGTTGGAGTAATAGCAGTAATAGTAGTAGTTGGAGTAGTAGGAGAAGTGGAAGAAGTTGTAGGAGCGTTAGGAGGAGAAGTATTAGGAGGAGTAGTACAATAATAGTAGTTGTTGTTGTTGTTGTTGTAGGAGTGTTAGGACTAGTAGTAGTAGAAGCAGTAGTAGTAGTAGTAGTAGTAATAGTAGTAGTCATAGGAGTAGTGGTAGTAATAGCTAAAGTAGATTTATTAGTAGTATAGTAGTAGTAGTAGTAGTAGTAGTAGTAGTAGTAGTAGTAGTAGTGGTATTAGTAGAAGTTGTAGTTGTAGTTGTAGTTGTAGTAGTAGAAGTAGCAGCAGTAGTAGTAGTAGTAGTTGTTGAAGTAGTAGTAGCAGTGCTTCTAGTAGTAGTAGGATTAGTAGCAATAGGAGTTGTAGTAGAAATAGTAGCAAAAGTAGTTGTATTAGTAGTAGTAGTAGCAGCAGCGGTAGCAGCGGCAGCAGCAGGAGTTGTTGTAGTAGCAATGGTAGTAGTAGTGGGAGTACTAGTAGTAGTACTGGCAGCAGCAGAAGCCGCAACCATAGCAATAGTAGTAGTTGTTGTTGTAGTAGTTGTTGCTGCTACTACAATAACTGCTACTACTGCAACCACCACCACCACCACTAATACTACAACAACAACACCTACTACTACAACTACTTCTGCTACTACAACTACTAGTTCTACTACTCCTATTATTGCTACTACTACTCCTATTGCTACTATTACTACTACTCTACTCTACTAGTACAACTGCTACTACTAGTACTCCTACAACAACAAGAACAACAACAACTACTACTACTAATAATAATACTACAATTTCAACCACTACAACTACCACTACTACTAATGCTAAAACTACTACCACTACTACTCTACTACTACTGCTGTAGTTGCAGCTGCTGTAACTACTACTACTGCTGCTCCTACTCCTACTCCAACACCTACTAGTACTATTACTACTACTACTAATACTACTACCGCTACTAAAACAACTACTACTCCTACTCCTAATAATAGAAATACTACTGCTACTGCTACTACCACTACTACTACTGCTGCTGCTGTTGCTACTGATACTACTACTGCTACTGCTACTGCCACTAATGCTACTGTTCCTACTGCTACTCCTACTACTATGACTGCTACTTCTACTACCACTAATGCTACTACTAATACAACTACTACAACAATTGCTGCAACTACCACTACCAATTCAACTACTACTCTCACTCCTACTAACACTACTACCACTACTAGTCCTACTGCTACTACTACTCATAACACTACTAATACTGCTGCTATTACAACTATTACTACTACTACTACGACTATTGCTCTTGCTGCTGCTACTAGTGCTATTACTACGTCTTCTATTACTGCCACTACTACTACTACTACCACCACTACTACTACTACCACGACCACTACTACTACTCTCACTCCTACTACTACTACTACTACTACGACTACACCTATTGTGACGACTACGCATAATACTACTTCTGCTGTTTCAACTACAACTACTATTACTACTACTACAACTACTATAATTACTACTATTGCTGCTACAACTATTACTACTACCACTACTACTACTACAACAACTGCAACTACTAGTCCTATCAATACTACTACTATTGCCACTGCTACTACTAGTACTGTGATTGCTACAGCTACTACTACTACTACAACTGCTACTACTGTTATTGCTACTACTACTACATCACATACTACTACTACCACAACTGCAACTACTATTGTGCCTACTACTACTGCTACTACTGTTCCTACAACTACTACAACTACTTCTACTCCTAGTACTACTGCTACTACTCCTAATCCTACTCCTACTACTGCCACTATTGCTACTGTTAGTCATACTACTACTACTATTACTTCTACCACTACTACTACTACTACTTCTTCCACTACTACTACTACTACTACTACTACTACTACTACTACTACAACTGTTATTGCTACTACTACTACTTCAATTGTTACTACTACTACTACTACTACTAATACTACTACTCATACAGCTACTACAATTGCCACTGCTACTACTACTACAACTTCTACTATGACTCCTGCTAGTACTACTGCTACTGCTACATCTACTGCTACTACTCCTGTTGCTACTGCTACTACTCGTATCGCTACTCCTACTATGACTACTACTACTACTACAACTGCTACTGATGATGCTGCTGCTACTACTACTACAACAGCAACCATTGCAACTACTACTACTACTACTACTCCAACTACTACTCCTACTACTGCTAGAGCAACTACTCTTCCCATTGCTACTACTACAGCAACTACTCTTTCCACTACAACTACTACTATAGCTACTACTACTCCTACTACGACTGCCACTGCTACTTCTACTACTTCTCTTACAACTACTACTATTGTTGCTACTGCTACTACTATTACTACTGCTAATACTACTACCACTACAACTGCTACTACTACTGTTACTACTGCTACTATTACTGCTACTACTACTACTATTTCTTCTACTACTTGCTACTACTACTACTACTTCTTCTACTACCTACCCCTACTAATAATGCCACTACTACTACTACTACAACTACCACTACTACTACTGCTACTCTCACCCCTACAACTACTACTGCTACCACTACTCCGACTAGCCTCACACCTACTACTACTACTCATAATACTTGTACTACTACCGCTGCTACTACTTCTACTACTACAACTACAACTACTACTACTATTGGCCCAGCAACTACAGCTCTTGCGACAACTACTACTGCTACAACTGCAGCTACTGTTCCAGTTACTACTACTATTGCTACTACAACTACGACACCTACCACTACTACTGCTGTTGCTGCTATTACTACTACAACTACTGCCTCTACTACAACTACTACTACTATTCCGACTACTGCTACCAATACTACTGCCACTGCTATTACTCTTACTACTACAACAACTACTACTGCTACAACTACAGCTATTGTTGCAGTTACTACTACTATTACTATAGCTACTACTACTACTATTACTACTACAACTACGACTACTACCACTACTACTTCGACCACCCCTATAGCTGTTGCTGCTGTTACTACTACTACTAATGCTACTATTACTACTACAACTACTGCCGCTACTACTACTACTACTACTATTCCAACTACTACTACCAATACTACTGCCACTGCTATTACTCCTACTACTACAA
>RXID01011290.1:0-10186 GCA_005019695.1 Trichopus zeylanicus subsp. travancoricus
TAGTAGTAGTAGTAGTAGTAGTAGTAGTAGTAGTAGTAGTAGTAGTAGTAGTAGTAGTAGTAGTAGTAGTAGTAGTAGTAGTAGTAGTAGTAGCAGAAGTAGCACTAGTAGTAGAAGTAGCAGTAGCAGTAGAAGCAGTAGTTGTAATAAAAGTAGTAGCAGTAGTAGTAGTAGCAGTAGTAGTAGTATTGGAAGTAGTAGCAGTAGTGTTAGTAGGAGAAGTAGTCGTAGTAGTAATAATAGCAGTAGTAGCAATAGTAATAGTAATAGTAGTAATAGTAGTAGTAGGAATTCTTGTAGCAGTAGAAGTAGTGGTAGTGGTAGTAAGTATTTGTACTAGTTGTAGGAGTAGTAGCAGTAATAATAGTAATTATAGTAGCTGTAGCAAGACTAGTTGTATTAGCAGCAGCGACAGTAGCTGTAGTAGTAGTAGGAGTAGCAATACTAGTAGCAATCATGCGAGTACCAACAGCTGTAGTAGCAATCATGCAATACTAGTAGCTGTAGTAGTAGTAGTGGTGGCTATAGCAGTATTAGCTGTACAAGTAGTCTTAGTACTACCAACCGCTGTAGTAGCACTGGTAGCAATAGTAATGGTTCTAATAGTCGTTGTTGTAGCAGTAGCCACAGTAATAGTAGTAAAACTAGTGGTACTAGTGGTAGTAGTATCATAAGTAGCTATAGAAGTAGCAGTAGTACTAGTTGCAATAGTAGTAGTAGTTGTGCTAGTAGTAATAGGAGTAATGGGAACAATTGTAGTTGTAGTAGTAGTATTAGTAGTAGTAGTTGTTGTTGTTGTTGTTGTTGTAGTAGTAGTAGTCATACTAGTAGTGGTAGTCATAGTGGTAGAAGAACTAGTAGAAGTAGTTGTAGCAGTAGTAGTAGTAGCATTTGTAGCAGTAGTAGAAGTAGTAGCAGAAGGATTAGTATTAGTATTAGTAGTAGTAGCTATGGAAGCTGTAGTAGCTGGGGTAGTAGTAGCAGGTGCGGCTATTGTAACAGTAGGGGTATTAGAAGTAGTAGCAATAGTTGCAGGGGTAGAGCAGTATCAACAATAGTAGTAATAACAATTATAGTTGTATAAGTAGTAGCAGCTACAAAAGAAGCAGCAGTCATAGTAGCACGAGTAGCAGTAGTAATAGCAATAGTAGCAATGATAGTAGTAGTAGTATTAGCAGAAGTAGTTGTAGATGTAGTAATAGGAGGAGGAGTAAGCATAGTAGTAGTAGTAGTAGTAGGTGTATTAGTAGTAGCAGTAGCTATAATAGTAGTAGTAGTATTAATAGTAGTATGAGAAGTAGTTGTTCTACCAGTAGCGGTAGTAGTAGAAGTAGTAGTAGTTGTAGCGATAATAGCAGTAGTAGAAGTAGTAGTCATTGTAATAGTAGTTGTCATAGTAATGGTAGTAGCAACTGCTGTAGTAGCACTAGAATCAACAATAGTAGTAGTATTAGTAGTAGTAGTAATAGCAATAGTCGTAGTAGTAGTTGTAGCAGAAGCAGTAGTGGCTGTAGGAGCAGCGGTAACTGTTGTTGTAGTAGTAGTGTAGAGCTATAGTGGAAGTAGTAGTAGTTGCAGTTAGTAGAAGTCATAGTAGTAGCCATAGCAATAGTAGTGGTAGTAGTACTAGTAGTAGTTAGTAGTAGAAGTAGTGGTTAGTAGTAGCAGTGGTGTAGCAGCAGCAGTAGTAATATTAGTACCTGTTGCAGTAGTGGTAGCAGCAACAGCAGCAGTAGTAGTAGAAGTCGTAGTAGTAGCAGTAGATATAGAAGTGGCATGAGTAGAAGTAGCATGAGTAGAAGTAACAGGAGTAGTAGTAATAGTAGTAGTAGTAGTAGTAGTAGTAGTAGTAGTAGTAGTAGGAGTAGCTGTAGCAGTAGCAGTAGTAGTAGTAGTGGTGGTGGTGGTAGTAGCAGTAGTTGTTTTGGGAGAAGTAGATGTAGCAATAGCACTCGTAGCCATAGTGCTAGTTGTAGCAACAGCTATAGCCATAGTAATTGTAGTGATAGTAGTAGTAGCAACAGCAGCGAAGCAGCAACAGTAGTACTAGTATAAGTAGTAGTAGTAGTAGTAGTAGTAGTAGATGTTGTAGTAATAATATTAGTAGTAATCATAGTAGCAGTAGTAGTAATAGTAGTACAACTAGGAGTAGTTGTAGCAGTAGTTGTAGTACTAGTACTAGTAGAAGTAATAGTACATTAGCCGCAATAGTAGTTGTAATAATACTAGTAGTAGTAGTTGTAGTTGTAGTAGAAGTAGTAGTGGTAGTAGCAGCAGTAGCAGTAGTCGTCGTAGTAGTAGTAGTGGGAGTGCCAATAGCAGCAACAGTAGAAGTAGTATCTGTAGTAGTAGTAGCAGCAGTAGCAGGAGTGGTCGTATAAGTAGTACTAGTAGTAGCAGAAGTAGTAGTAGTATATTAGCGGTAGTAGTAGTAGTAGTAGAAGTAGTAGTAGCAGAAGTAGTGGTAATGTGAGAAGTAGTAGTAACAACTGTAGTAGTAGTTGCAGTAGAAGCAGTTGTAGAAGTAGAAGTATTAGTAGCAATAGTAGTTGTAACAGAAGTAGCAATAGTAGTAGTAATTGCAATAGTAGTCATAATTGTGGTCTTAGCAGTTGTATTAGTAGTCATGGTAGGAGTAGTTGCATTAGTAACAATTGTAGAAGAGGTAATAACAATAGTAGTAGTAGCAGTAGAAGGCATAGTTGTAATAGAAATAGTAGTGCGGAAGCAGTAGTCGAAATGGTTGTAGTTGTAGTAGCAGCAGCAGTAGTAGTAGTTATACTAGTAGTATTAGTAGTAGTTGTAGTAGAAGTAGTATTTGTTGTAGTAGTAGTAATAATAGTAGTAGTAGGAGGAGGAGGAGGAGTGGTAGTTGTAGTAGTGATAGAAGTTGTAGCAGTAGTTGTACTTGTAGTAGCAGTAGAGGGAGGAGGAGGAGGAGTAGTAGTAGTAGTACTTGAAGTAGTAGCTGTAGGAGTAGTAGTAGTACTAGTACTATTAGTAGTATTAATAGTAGTAGTAGTAGTAGTAGTACTTGTACTAGTACTAGCGGTAGTACTAGTAGTAGTAGTAGTACTAGTAGTAGTAGTCATCATAGTAGTAGTTGTAGTATTAGTTGTAGTAGTAGTAATTATTGTTGTTGTTGTTATTGTTGTTGTTGTAGTAGTAGCAGGCGTAGTATTAGCAGAAGTAGTAGTTGTGGTATCTGTGGTAGCAGTTGTTGTTGTAGAAGCAATAGTAGCCATAGTAGTAGTAGTTGCAGAAGTAGTATAATTAGGAGAAGTAGTAGTAATAGTTGTGGTAGCAGAAGTAGTAGTGGCAATGGCAGCAGTAGTAGGATGAGTTGTAGTAGTAGGTGTAGTAACAAAAATAGTAGTTGCAGTAGCAGTAGTAGTAGTGCTAGCAATTATAGCAGTAGTACAATAGTAGTAGTGGTAGTAGTAGTACAATAGTAGTAGTAGTAGTAGTTGTTGTAATAGTCGTAGTAGTCATAGTAGTAGTAGTAGTAGTAGTACTAGCAGTAGTGGTAGTAGTATTAGTTGTAGTAATAGAACTAGGAGTAGTAGTAGTACTAGTGTAAATAGTAGTAGTAGCAGCAGTAGTTGTTGTATTAGCTGTGGCTGTAGTAGTTGTAGTAGTAGTCGTAGTAGTAGTTGTAGCCATCGTAGGAGTTGCAGTAGTAGTAGTAGTAGGAGGAGTACTAGTAGCTGTAGAAGTAGTAGAAGTAGGAGTTGTCTGAGAAGCAGTAGTAGTAGCAGCAGCAGTAGTAGTAGTAGCTATAGTAGTTGTATTCGTCATAATATTAGTGGCAGTAGTATTACTAGCATTAGTAGTAGTAGTTGTTGTTGTTGTTATTGTAATAAGAGAAGTACAAGTTGAATGAATAGTAATTGTTGTAGCAGAAGTAGTATTAGCAGTAGCTATAGTAGTAGTCATACTAGTAGTAGTAGTAGTAATAGTAGTAGTAGTAGTAGTCCCCAATGGCAGTAGTGGTAGTTGCAAAAGTAGTATTAGTAATAGTAGTAGTTGTAGTAATAGTAGTAGTTGTAGTAGTTGTAGTAGTAGTAGTAGCAGTAATCGAAGTCATAGATGTAGTAGTAGTAGTCGTAGTAGCCATAGCAGTAGCAATAATAGTAATGACAATAATAATAGTAGTAGTAGTAATATAGTCATAGTAGTCATAGCAGTCGTTGCAGAAGCAGTAGTACTAGTAATAGTAGTAGTAGTAGTAGTAGTTGTTGTTGTTGTTGTTGTAGTAGCAGTAGCAGTAATAGCAATAGAAGTAGATGCTGTAGAAGTAGTAGTAGTAGTAGTAGTAGCAGCATTGGTTGTGGTTGACGTAGTAGTAGGAGGAGTAGTAGTAGTAGGAAAAGGAGAACTAGTAGTATAAGCTATAGCAATAGTAGTAGTTGCAATAGCTGAAATGGCAGTATTTGTTGTAGTTGTACCAAAAATAGTAGTTGTAATAGTAGTCGTAACAGTGGTAGAACAAATAATACTCCTAGTACAGGTTGTAGTAGTTGATGTAGTAGTAGGAGTACTAGAAGAAGAAGAAGTAGTAGTAGTAGTTGTTGTTGTAATAGTAGTAGCAAAAGTAGTAGCCGTAGTTGTTGTAGTTGTAGTAGGTGTAATAGCTGTAGAAGTTGTAGTTGTCGTAGCATTTGTGGTAGTGGTTGTAGCAGCAGTAGCAGTAGGATCTACAGTAGTCATAGCAATAGTTGTAGTAGTAGCAGTAGTAGTCATAGGAGTAGTAGTAGTAGTAGTAGTCTTAGTAGTAGTAGTTGTAGGTGTAGTAGTAGCAGTAGTAGTAGTGGTAGTTGGACTCGTAGCAGTAGCAGCAGCAGCATCAGTAGTAGTAGAAGTCCTAAAAGAACTAGAAGTTGCAGTAGTAGTTGTAGTAGTAGTAGTAGCAATAATAGTAGTAGTATTTGTAATAGTAGTAGTAGCAGTAGTAGTTGTAGCGACAGTAGTATTAGATGGAGCAACAGTAGCAGTACTAGTTGAAGTAGTCGCAGTCATAGTAGTAGTTGGCAAAGTTGCAGTAGTAGGAATAGTTGATGCAGCAGCATTAGTAGTATTAGTAGTTGTAGGAGTAGCAGTACTAGTAGTATGAGCAGCTGTAGCACTAGTAGTAGTTGTAGCAGTAGCTGTAGTAGTTGTAGTAGTAGTTGTTGTTGTTGTTGTAGTAGTAGTAGTAGTAGTAATAGTAGTAGTAGTAAATAGTTGCAGCAGCAGTAGTAGTAGCAGTAGTAATAGAGGCATGAAAAGTAATAGTGGTAGTGGTAGTGGTAGTAGTAGTTTTAGTATTAGCAGTAGTCATAGCAGAAGTAGTGATAGCAGTAGTATAGGAGTAGTAGTTGTTGTTGTAATAATAGTAGTAGTTGTTGTAGTAGTAGTTGGAGGAGCAGTAGAAATAGTAGTAGTAGTAGTGGTAGTCGTAGGAATAGCGATAGTAGTAGTAGTAAGAGTACTAGTAGCAGTAGTTTTAGTAGTAGTAACAGCAGCTGCAGGAGCAGTAGTAGTAGTAGCATTTGTTGTTGTAATAGTACTAGTAGCTCTAGTAGTAGTGATAGTAGTAGTTGTAGTAGTAATAGTAAGTGTAGTAGTTTTAGTAGCAGTAGCTGTAGTAGGAGCAGTAGTCGTAGTAGTAGTAGCAACATTAATAGTAATAGTAGTAGTCGTAGCAGCACTAGCAATAGTAATAGCAGTTGTTGTAGGGGTAGTAGTGGTGGTAGTCGTAGAAGAAGTAGCTATAGTAGTAGGAGTAGTAGTACTAGCAGTAGTTGCAGTAGTATTGGAAATAATATTAGTAGTTGTTGCAATAGAAATAGTAGTTGCAGTTGTAGTAGTAGTGGAAGTATTTGAAGTTGCAAAAGTTGTAGTAGTATTAGTTGAAGTAAAAGTAGCAGCAGTAGTTTTAGTAGTAGTAGTAGTAGTTAAAGTAAAAGTAATAACAGAGGTTGAAGTAGAATCAGCAGAGGCCGCGTTAGTAGGTGGAGTAGTAGTAGCAGAAGTAGTAGCAGTAGTTGAAATAGAAGTAGTAGTAGTAGTAGTTGAAGTAGAAGTAGCAGTAGTAGCAAAAGTAGCAGCAGTTCTAGTAGTAGCAGTAGCAGCAGCAGCAACAATAGAAGTAGTAGTAGTTTTAGTCATAGTAGCAGTAGGAGTAGCTGTAGTAGTAGAAATAGTAGCAGTAGTTGTTGTAGCAGAAGTAGTAGAAGAAGAAGTAGCAGAAGTAGTAGAAAAAGTAGTAGTAGAAGTAGTAGAATTATCAGTTGTAGTAACAGAAGTAGTAATAGTAACAGTAGTAGGCGCAGTATAGTAGTAGTAGTAGAAATAGTAGCTGGAGTTATATTAGGAGTAATAGAAGCAGTAGAAGCTATTGCAACACTAGTTGAAGTAGGAGTGGTAGTAATAGTAGGAGCTGTAGTAGTAGGAGTATCAGTAGTAGCACTAGTGTTTGTAGTAGTAGTAGTAGTAGTAGTAGAAGTAGTAGTTGGAGTAGTATTAGTCCTAGCAACAGTAGTAGCAATCATAGTTGTAGTTGCAGTAGTAGAAGGAGCAGTTCCAATACTAGCATGAGTACCAGTTGGAGTTGCAGTAGTAGAAGTGGTAGCCGTAGTAGAAGCAGTAGTAGTAGTAGTGGTCGATGCAGTAGTAGTAGTAGTTCTTGTTGTAGTAATAGTAGTACTAGTTGAAGCAGTAGTAGTAGCAACAGTAGCAATAGTAGTAGTAGTTGTTGTTGTAGTAGTTGTTGTTGTTGTCATAGCAACATCAGCTGTAGTAGTAGTAGCAGTAGTGGTAGAAGTATTAGTAGTAGTAGTTGAAGTGGGAGTAGTACTAATAATAGCGGTAGGAGCAGAAGCAGTTGGGGTAGTAGTAATAGCAGCAGCAGTAGTAGCGATAGCATGAGTTGCAATAGTGGTTGTAGTATTAGTAGCAGGAGTAGTAGTTGGAGTAGGGGTAGTAGCAGAAGTAGTAGTCGTACAAGAAGAAGTAGTCGTATCAGTAGCAGCAACAGTAGTAGCTATAGTAGTGGTAGTAGTCGGAGTATTAGTGGCAATAGTTGTACTAGCACCAGTAGTATTTGAAGCTGTAGTAGTTGTAGACGTAGTAGTAGAAGTAGTAGTAGAAGTTGCAATTATAGCTATTGTAGTAGCAGAAGTAGTTGTAGTAGTAGTGGAAATACTAGTAATAGTAGTTGTTGTTGTTGTTGTTATAGTAGTAGTAGTAGTAGTAGTTGCAATAGTAGCAAACGGAGTGGTAGTAGTAGTAGTAGTAGTAGTAGTAGTAGTAGTAGAAACAGCCGTAGTAGTTGTAGAAGTAGTAATTGTAATGCTAGTAGTTGCAATAGTGGTGGCTGTAATACTAATAGCAACAAAAGTACCCGCAGCAGTAGTAGAAGTAGTAACATTATTAGTAGGAGTACCAGTAGTAGCAGCTGTGGTTGTAGTAGTTTTAGAAGTAGGAGTATTAGTCGCAGTAGCAGGCGCTATAGTTGTAGTATAAGCAGTAGTGGTAGTAATAGTAGTAGTAGTATTAGTTGCAGTAGTAGTAGAAGTAGCAGTAGTTGTGGTAGTTGTAGTAGTATGGGGAGTAGTAGTAGTAGTAGTAGTAGAAATAGTAGTCGTAGTAGTAGTAGCAATAGCAGTCATTGTAGTAGTAGTAGTAGTAATAGTAGTAATAATAATAATAGCAGTAGTAGTTGTTGTATTTATAGTATTACTAATAGTAACAGAAGTAGTAGCAGTAGTAGTTGTTGTTGTAGCAATTGTCGTAGTAGCAGAAGTAGTAGTAGTGGTAGCAGCCGTAGTAGTAGTAGAAGTGTAGCAGCAATAGTAGTAGCATCAGAAATAGTAGGAAAAGTAGTAATAGCAACAAGAGTAGGGGCCGTATTAGTAGTGGTAGTCCAAGTAGTAGCAAGAGTTATAGTAGTAGTAGTAGAAGCAATAGAAGCCATTGTAGCACTAGTTGAAGTAGAAGTGGTAGTAATAATAGGAGATGTAGTAGCAGTAGTAGGAGTAGCAATAGCAGCAGGAGAAGTATAACTAGTTGTAGTTGCAGCTGTAGTAGGAGTATCATTAGTAGCAGTAGTGTTCATAGTAGTTGTTGTAGTTGGAGTAGTTGTTGTAGTAGTAGCAGCGGTTGTAGCAGTAATAGTAGCAGTAGCAGTTGTTGTTGTAGTAGTATTAGTAGTAATAGTAGTAGCAGCATCCTAGTTGGAGTCATAGCTGTAGTAGAAGGAGAAGCAGCAGTAATAGTAGGAGTAACAGTTCAGTTGCAGCTACAATAGTAATAGTGGTAGTAGTAGCAGTTGTAGTAGGAGTACCATTAGTAAAAGTAATAGTAGTTGTAGCAGTAGTGGCCGGAGTAGTAGTTGTAAAAGTAGGCGTAGGAGTAGAGCAAATAGTAGTAGCAGCAGCAGCAGTAGTAGTAGTAGTAAAAGTTGCAATAGTTATAGCAGCCATAGTAGTAGCAACAGCAGCAGGAGTTGTTGTAGTAGTAGTAGTTGTTGTTGTATTAGGAGCAGTAGTATTAGTATTTGCAGTTGTAGCAGTAATAGTAGTAGCCATAGCAATTGTGGCAGTGGTAGTAGCAGTAATATTAGTAGCCATAGTTATAGCAGTAGTAGTAGCAGTACTCGAAGTACTAGTAGTAGCATTAGTAGTAGTAGTAGCAGCTGTAGCAGAAGTAGTAGAAGCCGTAGAAATAGTTCTAGTATTAGTAGTAGTAGCAGTAGTAGTAGTAGCTGTAGTAACAGTAGTTGTAGAAGTACTTGTAGTAGTAGAATTGAAGTAGGACTAGTAGTAGATGTAGCAGTAGAAGTAGCAATAGTAGTAGTGGCAGTAGTTGTAGTACCAGCAGTAATAGAAGCAGAGCAGTTAGTATTAGAAGTAGTAGTAGCAATAGAAGTAGTAGTAGCAGCATTATTAGTAGTAGTAGCACCTACTGTAGTAGTTGTTCTAGCAGTAGTAGTAGTAGTAGTAGAAGTGGTGGTGGCGGTGGTAGTAGTAGTAGTAGTAGTATTAATAATAGTAGTAGTAGCAATAGTAGTAACTATAGTAGTCGTAGTAGTAGTAGCTGTCATGGTAGTGGTAGTAGTATTAGTTGTTGTAGTAGGACTAGTAGATGATGTAGTTGCAGAAGTAGTAGTTGTAGCAGCAGCTGTAGTAGTAGTTCTAGCTATTGTAGTAGTAGTAGAAGCCGCAGTAGTAGTAGTAGTAGTAGTAGGAATGGTAGCAATAGCAGCAGTAGTAGCAGCAGTAGTAGTAGCAGTAGTAATAGTAGTAGAAGATGTTGTAGCTGAAGTTATAACAGTTGTAGTAGTAGTATTAATAGCTGAAGCTATAGTAGTAGTTGTATTAGTTGTTGTATCAGGAGTAGTAGCTCCAGTAGTAGTAGCAGTAGTAATCGTAGTAGAAGATGTTGTAGCTGATGTTGTAACAGTTGTAGTAGTAGTGTTATTAGTAGAAGCAATAGTAGCTATTGTAGTAGCTGTTGTAGTAGTGGCAGTATTAGGAGCAGTAGCACTAGTAATAGTAGTAGTAGCATCAATTTTAGTAGTTGTAGTAGTAGTAGTGATAGTAGTAGTACTAGCAGAATTAGTAGTAGTAGTGGTTGCAGTAGTTGATGTGGAATTGGGATTAGCAGTAGCCACAAAAGCAGTTGCAGTATTAACAATTTCAATAGCAGTAGAAGTAACAGCATTGTAATTAGTAGAAGTAGTAGCCATAGTAGTTGCAGTAGCATTACTAGCAGAAGTAGTAGCAGCAGCAGTAGTAGTTATTGTGGTAGTAGAAGGAGTAGCAATCTAGTAGCAGTTGTAGTTGTAGCAGTTGTGGTTGTAATAGGAGAATTAGAGCAGTAGCAGTACTAGTAGTAGTTGTTGTTGCAGTAGTAGTAGTAGTAGTTGCTATTGTTGTAGGAGAAGCTATAGTAGTAGCAACAGTAGTAGTTCTAATAGTAGTCAAAGTAGCAATTGTAGTAGTAGTAGTAGTACTATCAGTTTAAGCTTCAGTAGCCGAAAGTAGTCGTAGCAGCAACATAAGTAATAGTAGCATTAGTAGTAGCAAATGTACTAGCAGCATTACTAGCAGTAGAAGTAGCAGTAGATGCAGCAATTGTAGTAGTAGTAGTAGCAGTAGTAGTAGTAGTAGTGTCATAGCTGAAGTAGTAGTAGTAGTAGTAG
>RXID01011290.1:10206-24955 GCA_005019695.1 Trichopus zeylanicus subsp. travancoricus
TTAGTCGCAGTAGCAGTAGTAAGAGTAGTAGTGGTAGCAGAAGAAGAAGCAGTACCAGATGTAGTAGCAGCAGGTGAAGTAGTAATGGTCGCAGTAGCAGTACTAGTGGTATTAGTGGTAGTAGTAGCACTAGTAGCAGTAGTAGCCGCAAAAGTTGTTGTTGTTGTAGCAGTAGCTGTAGTAGCAATAGTAGCGATAGTAGTAGTTGTTGCAATAGTAGTAGTAGTCGTAGTAGTAGTAGTAGTAGCACTAGCAGTAGTGGTAGTAGTATTAGTTGTAGTAATAGAACTAGGAGGAGTAGTAGTACTAGTGTAAATAGTAGTAGTAGCAGCAGTAGTTGTTGTATTAGCTGTGGCTGTAGTAGTTGTAGTAGTAGTCGTAGTAGTAGTTGTAGCCATCGTAGGAGTTGCAGTAGTAGTAGTAGGAGGAGGAGGAGTAGTAGTAGCTGTAAAGGTAGTAAAAGTAGGAGTAGTCCGAGAAGTAGTAGTAGTAGCAGCAGTAGTAGTAGTTGTAGCTATAGTAGTTGTATTCGTCATAATATTAGTAGCAGTAGTATTACTAGCATTACTAGTAGTAGTTGTTGTTGTTGTTATTGTAATAAGAGAAGTACAAGTTGAATGAATAGTAATTATTGTAGCAGAAGTAGTATAGCAGTAGCTGTAGTAGTAGTCATACTAGTAGTAGTAGTAGTAGTAGTAGTAGTAGTAGTAGTAGTCCCCAATGGCAGTAGTGGTAGTTGCAAAAGTAGTATTAGTAATAGTAGTAGTAGTAGTAGTAATAGTAGTAGTAGTAGTAGTAATAGTAGTAGTTGTAGTAGTTGTAGTAGTTGTAGCAGCAGTAATCGAAGTCATAGATGTAGTAGTAGTAGTCGTAGTAGCCATAGCAGTAGCAGTAATAGCAATGACAATAATAGTAGTAGTAGTAGTAGTAGTAGTAATATAGTCGAAGTAGTCATAGCAGTCGTAGCTGCGGCAGAAGTAGTAGTAATAGTAGTAGTAGTAGTTGTTGTTGTTGTAGTTGTTGTAGTAGCAGTAGCAGTAATAGCAATAGAAGTAGACGTTGTAGAAGTAGTAGTAGTAGTAGTAGCAATTGTCGTACGAGTATCAGTAGTAGCAGCATTGGTTGTGGTTGACGTAGTAGTAGGAGGAGTAGTAGTAGTAGGAAAAGGAGAACTAGTGGTATAAGCTATAACAATAGTAGTAGTAGTAGTTGACGTAGTAATAGTAGTAGTTGCAATAGCTGAAATGGCAGTATTTGTTGCAGTTGTACCAAAAATAGTAGTTGTAATAGTAGTCGTTACAGTGGTAGAACAAATAATACTCCTAGTACAGGTAGTAGTAGTAGATGTAGTAGTAGGAGTACTAGAAGAAGAAGAAGTAGTAGTAGTTGTTGTTGTTGTAATAGTAGTAGCAAAAGTAGTTGCCGTATTTGTTGTAGTTGTAGTAGGAGTAATAGCTGTAGAAGTTGTAGTTGTCGTAGCATTTGTAGTAGTGGTTGTAGCAGCAGTAGCAGTAGGATCTGCAGTAGTCGTAGCAATAGTTGTAGTAGTAGCAGTAGTAGTCATAGGAGTAGTAGTAGTAGTAGTAGTCATAGTAGTAGTAGTAGTAGTCCTAGTAGTAGCAGCAGCAGCAGCAGCAGTAGTAGTAGTAGTTGTAGTAGTAGTGGGGGAAGTAATAGTAGTTGTAGTAGTAGCAGTAGTAGTAGTGGTAGTTGGACTCGTAGCAGTAGCAGCAGCAGCATCAATAGTAGTAGAAGTCCTAAAAGAACTAGAAGTTGCAGTAGTAGTTGTAGTAGTAGTAGCAACAATAATAGTAGTAGTATTTGTAATACTAGTAGTAGCAGTAGTAGTTGTAGTGACAGTAGTATTAGATGGAGCAACAGTAGCAGTACTAGTGGTAGTAGTAGCAGTCATAGTAGTAGTTGGCAAAGTTGCAGTAGTAGGAATAGTTGATGCAGCAACATTTGTAGTATTAGTAGTTGTAGGAGTAGCAGTAGTAGTAGTAGGAGCAGCTGTAGCACTAGTAGTAGTTGTAGCAGCAGCTATAGTAGTAGTAGTAGTTATTGTTGTAGTAGTAGTAGTAGTAGTAGTAGTAGTAGTAGTAGTAGTAGTAGTAGTAGTAGTAGTAAATAGTTGCAGCAGCAGTAGTAGTAGCAGTAGTAATAGAGGCATGAAAAGTAATAGTGGTAGCGGTAGTGGTTGTAGTAATTTTAGTAGTAGTAGTAGTAGTCATAGCAGAAGTAGTGATAGTAGTAGTATAGGCGTAGTAGTAGTTGTTGTAATAATAGTAGTAGTTGTTGCAGTAGTAGTAGGAGTAGTAGTAGAAATAGTAGTAGTAGTAGTGGCAGTCGTACGAATAGCGATAGTAGTAGTAGTCAGAGTACTAGTAGCGATAGTTTTAGTAGTAGTAACAGCAGCTGCAGGAGCAGTAGTAGTAGTAGCATTTGTTGTTGTAATAGTACTACTAGCTCTAGTAGTAGTGATAGTAGTAGTTATAGTAGTAGTTGTAGTAGTAATAGTAAGTGTAGTAGTTTTAGTAGCAGTAGCTGTAGTAGGAGCAGTAACCATAGTAGTAGTAGCAACATTAATAGTAATAGTAGTAGTCGTAGCAGCACTAGCAATAGTAATAGCAGTTGTTGTAGGGGTAGTAGTGGTGGTAGTCGTAGAAGAAGTAGCTATAGTAGTAGGAATAGTAGTACTAGCAGTAGTTGCAGTCGTATTGGAAAAAATATTAGTAGTTGTTGCAGTAGAAATAGTAGTTGCAGTTGTAGTAGTAGCGGAAGTATTTGAAGTTGCAAAAGTTGTAGTAGTATTAGTTGAAGTAAAAGTAGCAGCAGTAGTTTTAGTAGTAGTAGTAGTAGTTAAAGTAAAAGTAATAACAGAGGGTTGCGTCGGACTCAGGTAGTCGAAAGCCGCGGTTGTAGGTGGAGTAGTAGTAGCAGGAAGTAGTAGAAGTGTTGAAGTAGAAGTAGTAGTAGTAGTCGTTGAAGTAGAAGAGAGAAGTAACAAAAGTCCAGCTAGCAGTTCTCGTAGTAGCAGTAGAGCCAGCCAAAACAATAGAAGTAGTATCGTTTAGTTCATCGTAGCAGCGTGGACTAGCTGTAGTAGTAGAAATAGTAGCAGTAGTTGTAGTAGCAGAAGTAGTAGAAGAAGAAGTAGCAGAAGTAGTAGCAAAAGTAGTAGTAGAAGTAGTAGAATTATCAGTTGTAGTAGCATAAGTAGTAATAGTAACAGTAGTAGGCGCAGTATAGTAGTAGTAGTAGAAGTAGTAGCTGGAGTTATATTGGGAGTAGTAGAAGCAGTAGAAGCTATTGCAGCATTAGTTGAAGTAGGAGTGGTAGTAATAGTAGGAGCAGTAGTAGTATGAGTATCAGTAGTAGCACTAGTGTTTGTAGTAGTAGTAGTAGTAGTAGTAGAAGTAGTAGTTGGAGTAGTATTAGTCCTAGCAGCAGTAGTAGCAATCGTAGTTGTAGTTACAGTAGTAGAAGGAGCAGTTCCCGTACTAGCATGAGTACTAGTTGGAGTTGCAGTAGTAGAAGTGGTAGCCGTAGTAGCAGCAGCAGTAGTAGTAGAAGTAGTTGTTGTTGTAGTAGTAGTAGTAGTATTAGTTGAAGCAGTAGTAGTAGCAGCAATAGCAATAGTAGTAGTTGTTGTTGTCATAGCAACATCAGCTGTAGTAGTAGTAGCAGTAGTGGTAGAAGTATTAGTAGTAGTAGTTGAGGTGGGAGTAGTACTAATAATAACGGTAGGAGTAGAAGCAGTTGGGGTAGTAGTAATAGCAGCAGTAGTAGTAGCGATAGTATGAGTTGCAATAGTGGTTGTAGTATTAGTAGCAGTAGTAGTAGTTGGAGTAGGGGTGGTAGCAGAAGTAGTAGTCGTACGAGAAAAAGTAGTCGTATCAGTAGCAGCAGCAGTAGTAGCTATAGTAGTGGTAGTAGTCGGAGTATTAGTGGTAATAGTAGTACTAGCACCAGTAGTATTTGAAGCTGTAGTAGTTGTAGACGTAGTAGTAGAAGTAGTAGTAGAAGTTGCAGTTATAGTTATTGTAGTAGCAGAAGTAGTAGTAGTAGTAGTGGAAATACTAGTGGTAGTAGTAGTTGTTGTTGTCGTCATTGTAGTAGTAGTAGTTGCAATAGTAGCAAACGAAGTGGTAGTAGTAGTAGTAGTAGTAGTAGTAGTAGCAGTAGTAGTAGTAGTAGTAGTAGTAGTAGTAGTAGTAGTAGTAGTAGTAGTAGTAGTAGTAGAAACAGCCGTAGTTGTAGAAGTAGTAATTGTAATGGTAGTAGTTGCAATAGTGGTGGCTATAATACTAATAGCAACAAAAGTGCCGGCAGAAGTAGTAGAAGTAGTAACATTATTAGTAGGAGTACCAGTAGTAGCAGCTGTGGTTGTAGTAGTTTTAGAAGTAGGAGTATTAGTCGCAGTAGCAGGTGCTATAGTAGTAGTATAAGCAGTAGTGGTAGTAATAGTAGTAGTAGTATTAGTTGCAGTAGTAGTAGAAGTAGCAGTAGTTGTGGTAGTTGTAGTAGTAGGGGGAGTAGTAGTAGTAGTAGTAGTAGAAATAGTAGTCGTAGTAGTAGTAGCAATAGTAGTCATTGTAGTAGTAGTAGTAGTAATAGTAATAACAATAATAGAAGTAGTAGTTGTTGTATTTATAGTATTACTAATAGTAGCAGAAGTAGTAGTAGTAGGACTAGCAGTAGTAGCAGAAGTAGCAGAAGTAGCAGAAGTAGTAGCAGTAGTAGTTGTTGTTGTAGCAATAGTCGTAGTAGCAGAAGTAGTAGTAGTGGTAGCAGCCGTAGTAGTATTAGAAGTGTAGCAGCAATAGTAGTAGCATCAGAAATAGTAGGAAAAGTAGTAATAGCAACAAGAGTAGGGGCCGTATTAGTAGTGGTAGTCCAAGTAGTAGCAAGAGTTATAGTAGTAGTAGTAGAAGCAATAGAAGCCATTGTAGCACTAGTAGAAGTAGAAGTGGTAGTAATAATAGGAGAAGTAGTAGCAGTAGTAGGAGTAGCAATAGCAGCAGGAGAAGTATAACTAGTTGTAGTTGCGGCTGTAGTAGGAGTATCATTAGTAGCAGTAGTGTTCATAGTAGTTGTTGTAGTTGGAGTAGTTGTTGTAGTAGTAGCAGCGGTTGTAGCAGTAATAGTAGTAGTAGTAGTTGTTGTTGTAGTAGTATTAGTAGTAGTAGTAGTAGCAGCATCCTAGTTGGAGTCATAGCTGTAGTAGAAGGAGAAGCAGTAGTAATAGTAGGAGTAACAGTTCAGTTGCAGCTACAATAGTAATAGTGGTAGCAGTAGCAGTAGTAGTAGGAGTACCATTAGTAAAAGTAATAGTAGTTGTAGCAGTAGTGGCCGGAGTCGTAGTTGTAAAAGTAGGCGTAGGAGTAGAGCAAGTAGTAGCAGCAGCAGCAGCAGCAGTAGTAGTAGTAGTAAAAGTTGCAATAGTTATAGCAGCCATAGTAGTAGCAACAGCAGCAGGTGTTGTTGTAGTAGTAGTAGTAGTTGTTGTATTAGGAGCAGTAGTATTAGTATTTGCAGTTGTAGCAGTAATAGTAGTAGCCATAGCAATTGTGGCAGTGGTAGTAGCAGTAGTAGGAGCTATTGTAATGGTAGCAGTAGTCGTAAGAGTAGGAGAAGTAATAGTAGCAGTAGGAGCCGCAGCAACAGCAACAAATGTAGTTGCAGTAGTACTAGAATTAAAGGTAGTAGTAGCAGAAATAGTGGTAGTAGTAGTAGGATTAATAATAATAATAGTAGTAGCCGTAGGAGTAGTAGTTGCAGTAGTAGTAGCAGGAGTAGTAGTAGTAATAGCAAGAGCGAAAGTAGCAGAAGAGACGATAGTAGCAATAATAGCAGTCGTAGTCCTAGTAGTAGTAGTTGTAGCAGCAAAAGTAGTACTAGTAGTATTATTAGTACAGTAAGTAGTAGTAGTAGTAGCAACAACAGTAGTAGCAGTGGCAGTAGTAGTAGTTGTAGTAGTACTCGGAGATGTAGTACTAGTAGTAGTAGTAGTAGGAGGAGGAGTAGTAGTAGAAGTAGCAGTAGTAGTAGGACCAGTTGTAGTTCTAGCAATCACAGCGACAGTAGTAGTGCTAGTAGTGTAGTAGTCGAAGTAGTAGCAGAAGTAATAGTAGCAGTAGTAGTACTAGTAGTGGTAGTGCTAGTTGTATTACTAGTAGTAGTAGCAGTAGTCGAAGTACTAGTAGTAGCATTAGCAGTAGTAGTAGCAGCTGTAGCAGAAGTAGTAGAAGCCGTAGAAATAGTTCTAGTATTAGTAGTAGTAGCAGTAGTAGAAGTAGCTATCGTAACAGTAGTTGTAGAAGTATTTGTAGTAGTAGAATTGAAGTAGGACTCGTAGTAGATGTAGCAGTAGAAGTAGCAATAGTAGTATTGGCAGTAGTTGTACTAGTAGCAGTAATAGAAGTAGAGCAGTTAGTATTAGAAGTAGTAGTAGCAATAGAAGTAGTAGTAGCAACATTATTAGTAGTAGTAGCACCTACTGTAGTAGTTGTTCTAGCAGTAGTAGTAGTAGTAGTAGAAGTGGTGGTGGCGGTGGTAGTAGTAGTAGTGGTAGTATTAATAATAGTAGTAGTTGCAATAGTAGTAACTATAGTAGTAGTAGTAGTAGTAGCTGTCATAGTAGTGGTATTAGTATTAGTTGTAGTAGTAGTACCAGTAGATGATGTAGTTGCAGAAGTAGTAGTTGTAGCAGCAGGTGTAGTAGTAGTTCTAGCTATTGTAGTAGTAGTAGAAGCCGCAGTAGTAGTAGTAGTAGTAGGAATGGTAGCAATAGCAGCAGCAGTAGCAGCAGCAGTAGTAGCAGTAGTAATAGTAGTAGAAGATGTTGTAACTGAAGTTATAACAGTTGTAGTAGTAGTATTAATAGCTGAAGCTATAGTAGTAGTTGTACTAGTTGTTGTATTAGGAGTAGTAGCACCAGTAGTAGTAGCAGTAGTAATCGTAGTAGTAGATGTTGTAGCTGATGTTGCAACAGTTGTAGTAGTAGTGTTAGTAGTAGAAGCAATAGTAGCTATTGTAGTAGTTGTTGTAGTAGTGGCAGTATTAGGAGCAGTAGCACTAGTAATAGTAGTAGTAGCATCAATTTTAGTAGTTGTAGTAGTAGTAGTGATAGTAGTAGTACTAGCAGAATTAGTAGTAGTAGTAGTGGTTGCAGTAGTTGATGTGGAATTGGCATTAGCAGTACCCACAGAAGCAGTTGCAGTATTAACAGTTTCAATAGCAGTAGAAGTAATAGCATTGTAATTAGTAGAAGTAGTAGCCATAGTAGTTGCAGTAGCATTACTAGCAGAAGTAGCAGCAGCAGCAGTAGTAGTTATTGTGGTAGTAGAAACAGTAGCAATCTAGTAGCAGTTGTAGTTGTAGCAGTAGTGGTTGTCATAGGAGAATTAGAGCAGTAGCAGTACTAGTAGTAGTTGTTGTTGTAGTAGTAGTAGTAGTAGTTGCTATTGTTGTAGGAGAAGCTATAGTAGTAGCAACAGTAGTAGTTCTAATAGTAGCCAAAGTAGCAATTGTAGTAGTAGTAGTAGTACTATCAGTAGCAGCAGAAGTAGTAGTAGCAGCAGCATAAGTAATAGTAGCATTAGTAGTAGCAGATGTACTAGCAGCATTACTAGTAGTAGAAGTAGTAGTAGATGCAGCAATTGTAGTAGTAGCAGTAGTAGTAGTAGTAGTAGTAGTAGTGCCATAGCCGAAGTAGCAGTAGTAGTAGTAGCAACAGTAGCATTAGTCGTTGTTGCAGTAATAGTAGTAGCAGTAATAACTTTTTGAATAGTGGCACTAGTAGTTGTAGAAATAGTAGTAGTCGAAGAAGTAGTAGTAGCAGTAGTAGTAATAGTGCTCGTAGTAGTAGTGGTATTAATAGTAAATGTAATTGCAATAGAAGTAGTGGTAGTAGCAGTAGTAGTTGTAGTAGTTGTAATAGTAGTAGTAGCAATAGTGGTAGTAGAAGTGGTAGAGTAGTAGTTGTAGTAATAGTAGTAGTATTAGTTGTAGTAGTATTAGTTGTAGCGGTATTAGTTGTAGTAGTAGTATTAGTAGCAAAATTAGGAGTAAGTGTAGCATAAGTAGCAGTAGCAGTAGCATTAGTAGTAGTAGTAGTTTTGGTAGTAGTAGTAGTAGTAGGAGTAGTAGTAGGATAAGTGCCGGTAGTAGCAGCAGTGGGAAAAGTAGCAGCAGCAGCAGCAGTAGTAGTAGTAGTTGCAGAAGAAGTAATAGTAGTAGCAAAAGTTGTAGTAGTAGTAGTAAAAGTAGAAGAAGTAGCAATAGTAGCAGAAGGCATAGTAGCAGTTGTTGTTGTAGCAACAGTTGCAGTAGTAGCAGTAAGTGTAGAAGTAGTAGTAGTAGCATTAGTAATTTAGTGGCAGTCACTATAGTGGTAGCATTAGTAGCAGAGGTAGTAGCAGTAATAGTAGTAGTTGTTGTTGTTGTGGTAGCAACAGTAGTAGTAGTAGCAGTAGTTATAGAAGTAGTAGTAGGAGTCGTAATTACAGTGTGAGTCAAAGAAATGGTAGCAGTAGTAGCAAAAGTAACCACAGTAGTAGCATTACTAGTAGTAGCAATCATAGCAGTAGTAGCAGCATTAGTAGTAGTACTAGTCCTAGCAGTAGTAGAAGAAGCAGCAGCAGTAGTAGAAGGTGTAATAGAATTAAAAGAAGTGGTGGAAGTAGTGGTGGTAGTAATAGTAGTAGTAGTAGTAGTAGCAGTAGTAATAGTAGCAGTAATAGGGTAGTTGTAGTGGTGGTAATAGTAGCCGCAATAGTAGCGGTAGTTGTAGCAGTGGTAATAGTAGTAGGGGAGGTAGCAGTATTAGTAGTAGTTGTTGTAGTCATATTAGTAGCAGCAGTGGCAGTAGTAGTAATAGCAGTGGTAGTAGCAACTATCTTAGTAGTAGCTGTGGTAGTAGCAACTATCGTATTATTAGAAGTAGCAGTTATAATATTAACAGTAGTAGTATCATTAATAGTAGTAGTTGGAGGGGTTGTAGTAGTACTAGCAGTAGCAGTAGTTATAGTAGTAGTAGTAGTAGTAGTAGTAGTAGCATTAATAGTAGTAGTTGGAGGGGTTGTAGTGGTAGTGGTAGTAGTAATAGTAGTAGTATTAGTAGCAGTAGTACTAGTAGTAGTTGTTGTAGTAGTAGCAGTTGTAGTTGTAGTAGCAGTAGGAATAGTAGTAGTAGTAGGAGTAGTAGTGGTAATTGTAATAGCAGTACTAGCAGTAGTGGCAATAGTAGTAGTAATAGTTGTAGTAGTAGCAGTAGTAGCCACAACGTTAGTAGTAGTAGTATTAATTGTAGTTATAGTAGTTGCAGTAGTACTACTAGCAGTAGTTCTAGTGATAGTATTAGTAGTAGTAGCAAGAGTAGTAGTTGTAGAAGTAGTAGTAAGTATAGTAGTCGTAGTAGTTGGAGCTATTGCAGAAGAAGTAGGCGCAGTAGCAGTTATTCTAGTAGTAACTGTAGCATTAGTAGTAGGAGCAGTAGTAGTAGTATTAGTAGTAGTAGCAGCAGTAGTAGTAGCATTTGTAGAAGGAGCATTAGTAGTAGTAGTTGTTGTTGTTGTAGTCGTAGTAGTAGTACCAATAGTTGTAGTAGCAGTAGTAGTAGTTGCAGTAGTCGTAGTAGTTGGACAAGTCACAGTACTAGTAGTAGGAGTAGCAGCAGCCGCAGTTGTTGTATTAGTGTTAGTAGTTGTAGTATTAGTAGTAAAAGTAGTAGTAGCAGAATAGTAGTAGTAGTAATAGTTATTGTTGTTGTTGTTGTTGTTGTTGTTGTTGTTGTTGTAATAGTAGTAGCAGCAGTAGTAGCAGCAGTTGCAGTCGTTGCAGTAGTAGTAGTAGTAGTAGTACCAACAATAATAGCAGAAGTAGCAGTAGTAGCAGCAGTAGTCATAGTTGTTGTTGTAGTAGTAGTGGTAGTAGAAAAAGTAGTGCTATTATTTGTTGTTGTAGTAGTAGTAGTAGAAACAATAGTAGTAGTAGTAGTAGCAGCAGTAGTTGTTGTTGTAGTAGTAGCCATAGTAGTAGTAGAAGCAGTTGTAGCAGGAGTTGTAGTAGTAGTGATAGAGGTAAAAGTAGTATTAGTCGCAGTAGTAGCAGAAGTGGAACTATTTTTGATGATAGTAGTAGTCGTAGTAGTAGAATAAGCAGTAGTCGTAGTAGTAATAGTGGCAGCAGCAGTAGCAGTAGTCGTTGTAGCAACAGTAGTTGTAGTAGTAATAATATTAGTAGTTTCAGAAGTAGTAGTAGGAGGTGAAGACATTGTAGTAGTAATAGTAGAATCAATTGTAGTAGTAGAAGTGGTAGTAGTAGCAATTATACTAGTAGTAGAAGTAGTAGTAGTAGTAGTAGTAGTACTAGTTGTTGTTGTAGTAGTAGCAGTTGTTGTTGTAGTAGCAGCAGCAGTAGTAGCAGTAGCCGTAGTAGTAGAAGTTGTAATAGCAACAGTACTAGTAGTAGCAGCAGCAACAACAATAATACTAGTAGTAGTAGTACTAGTAGTAGTAGTAATAGGACTAGTAGTAGCAGTAGTAGGGATAGTATTTGCTATTGGTGTACTAGTAGTAGTAGTAGTAGTAGAAGAAGAAGAAGTAGTAACAGTTATTGTAGTAGTAGTAGTAGTAGCAGTAGTCATAATATTAGAATTAACAGTAGTAGAAGTGGTAGTAATTGAATTAGCTGTAGAATTAGTAGTAGTAGTTGTTGTTGTTGTTGTAGTTGGAGTAGGAGTTGTAGTAGGAGTTGGAGTTGGAGTGGCAGTAGGAGTAGTAGTAGGAGTAGCTGTAGGAGTTGGAGTAGGAGTTGTAGTAACAGTAGTAGTCGTAACAGTAGAAATAGTAACAATAGTAGTTGTAGCAGCAGTAGCAAAAATTGTACTAGTAGTAGTAGAAGAAGTAGTGGTAGAGGTCATTATAGTAGTAGAAGTAGTAGTAGCATAAGTAGTTGTACCAGTAGCAGTAGTAGTAGTAGAAGTCGTCGTAGTAGTAGTAGTAGTAGTAGTAGTAGCAGTAGATGTAGTAGTAGTAGAAGTAGTTGTAGGAATAGTCGTTGTAGTAGTATTAGTTGTACTTGTAGCAATAGTAGTAGCAGCAGTAGTAGAAGCAGTTGTAATAGCAAATATAGTAGTAGCATCAATAGTATTCATAGTACTAGTAGTAGTAGCAATAGTAGTCTCAGTAGCAGGTGCAACATTAGCAGTAGTACTAGTACAATTAGTAGTAGTACCAGTGGTAGTAGTTGTAGTTGAAGTTTTGGTACTAGTAGTAAGAGGAGGAGGAGTAGTAGTAGTGGTGATGTAGTGCAGCAGATGCAGTAGCAGTTGTATCAGTAGTAGCTGTAGTGGTAGAAGTAGTAGCAGTGCTAGTAGTAGTAGTTGCAGCAGCAGCAACAACAGTAGTCGTAGTAGTAGTAGTAAGAGTAATGGAAGTAGCAGTAGTAGTGGAAGTAGTAGCAGTAGTAGTAGCAGTAGTAGCAGCAACAGCAGTAATAGTAGTAGCAGTAGTAGTAGCAGTAATAGTAACAGTTGTGGTAGTAATAGCAGCAATAGTAGTAGTAGCAGTAGTAGCAGTAGTAGAAGCAGTAGCAGCAGTAGTAGTAATAACAGCAGCAGAAGTAGTAGTTTGAGCGGTAGGAGCCGTAGTTGCTGTAGTAGTAGGAGCAGCTGGAGCAATAGTAATTATTGTTGTAGTCGTAGTAGGAGAAGTAGCATTAGTAGTTTTAGTATCGATAGTAGCAGTAGCGGTCGTAGAAGTAGCTATACCAATGGTAGCAATAGTAGTAGAGGTAATAGTAGGAGTAGTAGTAGCAATAGCAGCAGAAGTTAGAGAAGCAGCAATAGTAGTAGTAGTAGTGGTCATCGTAGTGGTAGTAGTTGTAATAGTAGTAGTAGTAGTAACAGTAGTAGTACTACGGGTTGGAATAGGTGTGGTAGCAGTAGTAGTTGTAGAAGTAGTAGTGGTAGTAGTAATAGTAGCAATAGAGGTAGTAGTCGTAGTCGGAATAGTCGTAGTTGGATTAGTAGTAGCAAAAGGAGTTGGAGTGAGAACAACAGCAGCAGTAGTAGTCATAGGAGGAGGAGTATTAGTTGCAGTAGTGGTACAGTATTAGTAAGAATAGTAGTAGTTGTTGTTGTAGTAGTAGCTGTCACAGTAGCAAAGATAGTAGTAGTAGAAGTAGTAGCGGTAGCTATAGTAGAAATAGTTGTAGTAGAAGTAGTAGTAGCAGTATTAGTAGTAGTAGTAGTGGTCGTAATAGGAGTGGTTGTAGTAGTAGCTGTTGCAATAGCAGAAGTAGGATAGTAGTGGTAGTTGTTATTATAGTAGTAGTAGTTGTTGTAGTAGTAGCAGTTGTAGTAGTAGTACTAGCTGTAGTAGTAGGAGTCATAGTAGGAGTCGTAGTAGGAGTAGTACATGTAGAAAAGTAGTAGTAACCATAGTGGGAGTAGGAGTAGGAATAGTAGTTATTGTAGTAGTAGTTGTTGTTGTTGTTGCTGTTGTGGTAGTAGTAGCCGGAGTAGTTGCAGTAGCAGAAGGAGCAGCTGTAGTAATAGTAGTAGTAGTAGAAGTAGTAGTAGTAGAAGTAATGATAGTTGTAGCTGTTGTAGTGGGTGTAGTAGTTATAGTAGTAGTAGTAGTAGTTGGAGTTGAAGTAGCTGTAGTACTAGCAACAGTAGTAGTCATTGTAGTAATAGTAATTGCTATAGTATTAGTAGCAATACTAGTGGTTGTAGTAAGAGTAGCAGTAGTATAAGTAGTAGCAGTAGTGGAAGTAGTTGTTGTAGTTGTTGTTGTAGTAGTAGTAGTCAGAGTTGTAGTAAGATTTGTAGTAGTAGTAGTAGTAGTTGTTGTTGTTGTTCTTGTTGTTGTCATAGTGCTAGTAGTAGTAATAGTAATAGTAGTAGAATTATCAGCACTTGTAGTAAGAGTAGCAGTTATAGTAGTAGCAGTAGCAGGGGTAGTCATAGAAGTTGCGGTTGTTGTAGAGGTAGCAGTAGTTGTGGTAGCAGGACTTGTAGTAGTAGTAGTTGTAGTGGAAGGAGCAGTAGTAATAGTTGTATTAGTTGTTGTTGGAGTAGTGGTAGTAGTTGTAGCAGTAGCAGGTCTAGTAGTAATAGTTGCATTAGTTGTAGTAGTAGCCGTAGTAGCAGGTGTAGTAGTAATAGTAGTATTATTAGTAGTAGTGGTAGTGGTATGGTAGCAGTAGTACTTGTAGTAGTAGTTGTTGTAGTATTAGTGGTAGCGGTAGAAGTAGTAGTAGAAGTGTCAGCATTAGTAGTAGTAGTAGTAATAGCAACAGTAGTACCAGTCGCGGTAGCAGTAGGTGCAGTACCTGTAGTATTAGAAGTAGTAGTGGTAGTAGGAGTAGCAGTACCTGTAGGAGTAGTAATTACATTAGTAATAGTGTTAGTCACACTTTTAATAGTTGTACTTGTAGTAGTTATAGTAATAGTTGTAGCAACAGTAGCAGCAATAGTAGTAATATTAGTATTAGTAAAAGTAGTATTAGTAGTTGTAGTAGTAGTAACCGTAGTTGTGGGAGCAACAGCAGCAGCAACAATAGTCATTGTAATAGAAGTAGTAGTCGTCGTAGTCATAGTAGTAGTAGTAGTAGTAGTAGTAGTAGTAGTAGTAGTAGTAGTAGTAGTAGTAATAGTCATAGTAGTAATAGTACAACCTTGGTAGTAGTAGCAGTTGTAGTAATAGCAGTCGTACTAGGAGTAGTAGTTGTAGTAGTACGAATGTTCGGAGTAGCAGTAGTAGTTGGCCTAGCAATAGTAGAAGGAGTAGTAGTAGCATAAGTAGTAGTAGTAGCAGTTGCCATAGCTGCAGGAGCAACAGTAGTAGTCGTAGTTGCAGTTCTTGAACTTGTAGTTATAGGAGTAATAGTACTAGTAGTCATAGGAGTAGTAGTTATAGTAGTAGTACTAGTACTAGTAGTTGTAGGAGTAGTAGCAGTAATAGTAGTAGTAGCAGCCGTAGCCGTTATTGTAGTAGCAGTAGTTGTAGTTGCAGGAGCAGTTGTAGTAGTAGTTGCAGAAGTAGTAGCAGTAGCAGTATTTGTAGTAATAGCAGCAGTAGCAGTATCTGAAGTTGTAGCAATAGCGGTAACAATAGTAGTAGTAGGAGTAACAGTAGAAGTAGTAGCAATATGAGTAGTGGTTGTAGTAGTAGCGGTTGCGGTTGTAGCGGTAGTAGATGTAGTAGTAGTAGTAGTAGATGTAGTAGTAGTAGTAGTAACAGTAGTAGCAGTAGTAGTAGTTATAGCACACATAGTAGTAAGTTGTAGCGGTAGTAGTAGTAGTTGTTGTTGTAGGAGAAGTTCTAGTAGTGGTAGTAGTATTTGTAGTAGTAGTACTAGTATTAGAAGTTGTAATATTTAACTATTTTTACGATGGTTGCTACTAGTGCTATTGCACCAACTACTACTACTTCTACTACTACTACAACTACAACTATTAGTACTACAACGACTACCACTGTTACTATTAGTACTACTATTGCAATTATTACTACTACTACTATTATTACTATTACTAATAGAATCACTCCTGCTACTACTACTACTATAATTCATTCTCCTTCTGTTACTACTACTGCCACTTCTACGACAACAACTCACACTTCTGCAACGATAATTATTGATGCCGATACTTCTACTACCACAACTACTGCTCTTGCTACAACAACTACTACTACTAGTACCCAAACTACTAAAACAACAACTACTACTTCTACTG
>RXID01011292.1:0-40714 GCA_005019695.1 Trichopus zeylanicus subsp. travancoricus
GTAGTAGTAGTAGTAGTAGTAGTAGTAGTAGTAGTAGTAGTAGTAGTAGTAGTAGTAGTAGTAGTAGTGGTAGTAGTAGTATTAATAGTTGTAATAGTAGTAGTTATTGGAGTAATAATAGTGTTACTGTAGTAGTTGTAGTAGTAATGTAGTAGTATTAGTGGTACTAATAGTAGTAATCGTAGTTGTAGTAGTAGTAGAAGCAGTAGTTATTGTTGTTGTTGTAGTAGTAGTTGTTGTAATAGAATTAGTTACAATAGTAGTAGCAGTAGTAGTAGTTGCAATAGTAGTAGTAGTAGGAGAAACAATAGGACTAGTAGTATTAGCAGCAGTAGTAGTAGTAGTAGTTGAAGTAGTATTTGTAGTAGTAGTAGCAGTCGTAGTAGTAATAGTAGCGGCAGCAACAGCAGTAGTAGTTATTTTAGTAGTAGCCATATTAGTAGCAGTTGTAGTAATAGTAGTAGTATAGTAGTAGTAGTAGTAGTAGTAATAGTAGTAGAAGTAATAGAAGTAATAGAACCAGTAGGAGTAGCAATAGCAGCCGTAGTAGGTATAGTTGTAGTAGTTGTTGTAGTAGTAGTAGTAGTAGCTATAGCTTTGGCAGCGGTAATAGTTGTAGTAGTTGCAGAAATAGTAGTAGTTGGAGTGTTTGGAGTAGAAATATTACTACAACTGGTAGTAGTGGTAGTAGTAGTAGGAGCAGTAGTAGCCTTTGGAGTTTTCGTAATAGTGGTAGAGGTAGCTATAGCAATACTAATAGGAGTAGTAGTAATGATAGTAGTAGTAGTAACAGTTGTTGCAGCAACAATAGTCATAGAAGCAGTAGTAGTAGCCGTAGTAGTAGTTGAAGTTGTAGAAGCAAGAGTTGTAGTAGCAGCAGCAGCAGTAGTAGTTGTAGTAATAGAAGTAGTAGTAGCAGTAGCAGAAGTAGTAGGAGGAGTAGTCATAGCAAAAGTAGTAGTAGCAGTAGTAGCAGTAGGAACATTAGTAGAAATAGTAGTAGTAGTAGTAGTAGTAGTAGTAGTAGTAGTAGTAGTAGTAGTGGCGGTAGCAGTAGCTGTAGTAGTAGTTGTTGTTATTGAAGGACAAGTAGTAGTAGTAGTAGTTATAGTAGTAGTTCTTGTATTTGCAGTAGCTGTAAAAGTAGTTGTAGAAGTAGTAGTATTAGTAGTAACGGTAGTAGTAGAATAATTAGTAGCTTTATTAGTTGTAATAATAGTAGTAGTAGAAGTAGTAGAAGTGGTTGCAGTGAAGTAGTAGTAGCAGCTGTAGCAGCAAAAGCGATAGCAGTGTAGTAGCAGTAGAAGTAGTAGTAGTTGTAATAGTAATAGGAAAGTCATAGTAGTAATTGTAGTTGTAGCAACAACAACAACAATAGTAGTAGTAGTAGTAGTAGTAGCAACAACAACAACAACAACAACAATTGCTATAGTAGTATTAGTAGGGGTAGTAGTTACAGTAGTATTATTATCCATAGTAGTAGTGGTAGTAGTAGTAGCACAACAATGTTAGTTGTTGTTGTTGTTGTATCTGTAGTAGTAGTAGTAGTAATAGTACTAGTAGAAGTATAGGAGTAGCAAGAGTAGTAGCAATAGTACTAATTATTGCAGTAGTAGCTGTAGTAGCTACAGTAGTAGTAGCAGTAGCTGCAGTAGTAGTTGTAGCACTAGTAATAGTAGCAGTTATATTACGAGGAGTAGTAGTAGTAGTACTTGAAGTAGTAGGCCTAGTAGTAGTAGTAGTAGTGGTAAAAGTAGTAGTCGTAGTTATAGTCATGGTAGTAGTAATAGTAGTAGTTGTTGTTGTAGCAGCAATAGTAGTAGCTGTAGTAGTAGTAGTAGCAGCAATAGTGGTCATTGTTGTTGTACCAGTAGCTGAGTGGTAGCTGTAGCAGCAATAGCAATAGTCGCAAAAGCAGTAGTACTAGTAGTAGTAGTTGCGAAAGTAGTAGCAGTAGTGCCAGTAATAGTAGCAATAGTAGTTGTAGCAGAAGTAGCAGAATTAGTAGTTGTATTAGTAGTAGATGCACCAGTAGTATAGTTGTGGTAGTAGAAGTAGCGCCAGTAGTAGTAGTAAGAGAAGTAGTAGTTGTAATAGTAGTAGTCGTAGCAATAATAGCAATAACAGCCGTTGCAGTTGTAGGAATAGTATAGCAGTAGTACCTGGAGAAGTAGGATCAGTAGTAATAGTAGCAGTAGTTGCAATTGGAGCAGTTATAGCAGTAGTAGTGGTAGTGGTGGTGGTGGTAGTAGTAGTAGTAGCGGTTGTATTAGCAGTAGCTGTACTAGCAGAAGTAGTAGTAGTTGTTGTTGTAGTAGTAGTAGTAGTAGTAATAGTACTATTAGTAGTAGTAGTAGTAGTAGTGGTTGTAGTAATATTAGTACTAATGGCAGCAACAGTAGAAGTTGGGGAGTGGGAGCAGTAGTAGGGGTAGTACTTATTGGAGTATTGGTAGCGGCAATAGTAGTTGCAGTAGTAATAGCAGTAGTAGCAGTAGTTGTTGAAGTAGTAGTAGTAGTAGTACTATTAGGTGTGGTAGTTGGAGTAGGAATTGGAGTTGGAGTAGTAGTAGTAGTCATTGTAGTTGTGGTAGTACTAGAAGTAGTTGGGGTAATAGTAGTAGTAGTTGTTGTAGTAGTAATAACTATAGTACTTGTAGTAGGAGTGGTAGTAGGAGTCATAGTAAGACTAGTATTAGTTGGTGTAGGGGTAGTAGAAGCAATAAGATTAGTATTAGCTGTCGGAGTTGGACTAGTAGGAGTAGGAGTAGTAGGAGTGTTAGCAGTAGTTGTAGTAGTAGTAGTAGTTGTAGGCATTGGAATAGTAGTAGTAGTAGTAGTAGTAGTAGGAGTGTTAGCAGTAGTTGTAGTTGTAATAGTAGCAGTAGTAGCTGTAGTAGTAGCATTTTTTGGATTAGTAGTTGTCGTTGTAGTAGTGTTCGTAGCAGTAGCAGTGATAGTCGTAGCAACAGTAGTAGTGGCTATAGATGTAGAAGTGTGAGCAGTAGTAGGAGTAGCAGTAGTAGTAGTATCAGTAATAGGAGTAGTAGTAGTAGTACTAGTAGCATAGCTAGGAGTGGAAGCAGTAGCAATTATACTAGTAGAAGTAGTAGTAGATGTAGTAGTAGTTGCCGTTGTAGTAGTCAGTGTAGGAGTACATGTTGCAATAGTTAGAGTAAGAGTAGTAGTAGTAGTAGCAGGAGTAGGAGTAGGAGTAGTAATAGTAGAAGTAGTTATAGTATAAGTAATAATAAAAATAATAGTATTAGTAGTAGTAGTCATAGTTGTAGTAGTAGTAGTAGTAGTAGTAGTAGTTGCAGTAGTAATAGTTGCAGTAGTAGTAGTATTACGAGTAGTATGAGTAGTAGTGGTAATAGTAGGAGTAGTAGTAGCTGGAGTTGTGGTAGTACTTGTAGTAGTAGTAGGAGTAGTTATAGCAATAGGAGTTGTAGTAGGAGTAATAGTAGCACTAGGAGTTGTAGTAGTAGAAGTAGTAGAAGTTGAAGCAGTAGTAGTATTAGTTGTACTAGTTGTAGCAATACTACTCGTATCAGTAGTAGCAACAGTAGCAATAGTAGTAGTTGTAGTAGTAGTAGTAGTAGTAGTAGTAGTAGTAGGGGTAGTAGTGGCAGTGGTAGTAGTGGATGGAGTTGGAGTAGTGGTACTCGTGGTAGTAGCAGTAGGAGTTGGAGTAGGAGTAGTAGTAGTAGTTGGTATGGTAGTCATATTAGTAGTTGTAGTTATAGTAGTAGCAGTAGTAGTGGTAGTAGCAATACTAGTAGTAGTAGAATAATAGTGGTAGCAGAAGCAGTTGTAGTAGTAGTAGTAATAGTAGTCATTGTTGTTGTTGTAGTAGGAGTAGTAGTGGTAGTAGTAGTTGTAGTAATAGTTGCACTAGTAGTAGTAATATTAGTAATAGCAGTAGGAGTAGCTATGGTAGTCGTAGTAGTAGCAGTAGCGGTCGCAATAGTAGTCGTAGTAGTAGTAGTAGAAGTAGTGATGGTAGCTGTAGTATCCATAAAATAGCAGCAGCATTAGAAGTAGTAGTATGAGTTGTAGTAGTAATTATAGTAGTACTAGTAGTAGTAGTAGTAGTAGTAGTAGTAGTAGTAGTAGTAGTAGTAGTAGTAGTAGTAGTAGTAGTAGTCATAGTAGTAATAGTAGTAGTAGTAATAGTTGTTATCGTTGTTGTAGTACCAGCAGAAGCTGCAGTAGTATTGGTGGAAAAAATTATAGTGGTCGGAGTTGGAGTAAAAGTAGTAGTAGTTGTTGTTGTTGTCATTATTGTTGTAGTTGTTGTACTAGTAGTCTCCATAGGAGGAGTAGGAGCAGTAGTAGTAATATTAGGACTAGTAGTTGTAGTAGTAGTAATAGTAGTGGTTATAGTAGCAGCAGTAGTTGCAGTATTGGTTGTAGTTGTTGTTGTAGTAGCTGTTGTAGTAGTAGTAGTAGTAGTAATAGTATTAACAGTACTAGCAGTGGTAGTAGTAGTTGTCAAAATAGAAGTCGTAGTAGTAGCAGTAGTAGTAATAATAATAGTAGTAGTAGTAGGAGTAGCAGATATAGGAGTAGTTGTAGAAGTAGGTGTAGGAGTAGGAATAGTAGTAGTCATAGTAATAGTGGTAGTAATAATGGTAGTAAAAGTAGTTGTAATAGTAATAGTAGTAGTTGTTGTAGGAGGAGGAGGAGTAGTAGTAGTAGAAGTAGTTGTAGTTGTATAAGTAGTAGTAGTAGAACTAGTACAGTAGTAGGAGCAGCAATAGTAGTAGTAGCAATTGTAGTAATAGCTGAAGTAGCTGCAGCAGCAATAGTAGCAGTAGCAGTAGTAGGGGATGTAGCAGTTGTGGTAGTTGTAGTAGTAATAGTACTAGTAGTAGTTGTATTAGCAACTGTAAAAGTAGTAGTAGTAGTAGTGCTAATACTAGTAGTAGTAATAGTAGTAGTAGTAGTAGTAGTAGTAGATGAAAAAGAAGAAGAAGAAGAAGAAGAAGAAGAAGTAATAGTTTTAGGAGCAATAGCAGGAGTAGTAGTAGTTGTAGTAGCTGGAGTAGTAATATTGGGAGTAGAAGTGGTAGCACTAGTAGTAGTAGTTTTTGTTGTTGTGGTGCTGGTAGTAGTAGTAGTTGTAGTGGAAGTCGTTGTTGTGGTAGTTGTTGCAGTAGTAGTAGTAGTACTAGCAATAACAGTAGTATCAGTGGTTGTACTCGTTCTAGTAGTAGCTATATTAGTAGTAATAGTAGTAGTAATAGTAGTAGTAGTAGTAGTAGTAGTAGTATAAGTAGTAGTAGTACTGGAAGTAGTAGTAGTAATAGTAGTAGTAGTACTAGTAGTAGCAGTAGTAGCAGTAGTAGTCGTAGTAGTTGTTGTTGTAGTGGTAGCAGTAGCAGCAGTAGTCATTGTTGTAGCGTTAGCAGCTGTAGTTGTAGAAGTAGTAGTACAAGTTGTGGTAGTTATATTAGCAGCAGTAGTAATAGTTTCAGTAGTAGTAGTAGTAGGAGAACTCGTATTAGCAGTAGTAGTACTAGTAGTTGTAGTTGTAGCAATAGTGATAGTAGCAGTTGTAGTAGTATTAGTAGTTGTAGTTGGAGTAGTTGAGTGGTAGTAGCAGTACAAGTAGTAGTCATAGTAGTAGTACAAGTAGTAGTCGTTGTAGTAGCAGTAGCAATGGTAGTAGTAGCAGCAATTGTGCTAGTTGTGGTTTTAGTATTAGTAGTAGTAGTAGTAGTAGTAGTAGTAGAAGTAGCAGTAGTAGTAGTACTAGTAGTACTAGTAGGAGTAGGAGCAGTAGTAGCTGTATTAGTAGTAGTAGTAATAGTCGTAGTAGTAGTAGTTGCTGTAGGGGCGGTAGTAACAGTAGTAGTAGTTGTGGTTGTAACAGTAGTAGTAGTAGCAGTGGTTATTGTTGCAGCAGTAGCAGTAGTAGCAAAAGTTTTAGAAGTGGTATTAGTAGCAGTAGTGGCAATAGTAGTAGTAATAGCGGTAGTACCAGAAGTAGCAGTTGTAGCAGTAGTAGCAGTAGTTGTAGTAGTAGTAGTTCCAATAGTAGTAGTCAAAGTAGTAGAACTAGTAATCAAAGTAGTAATAGTAAAAGTAGTAGTAGTAGTACCAGTAGTAGTAGTAGCAATAGTAGTAGCAGAAATTGTGGTAGTTGGAGGAGTACTAGTACTAGCAGTCGCCGAAATAGTAGTAGCTGTAGTAGTAGTAGTAGTAGTAGTATTAGTAGTAGTTGTAGTACTAGAAGTAGTAGTAGCAGCTATACTAGTAGTAGGGGAGGTAGTAGATGTAGCAGTAGTAGTAGTAGTCGGAGAAGTAGTAGTTGTAGCATTTGAAGTAGTAGGTGTAGTAGTAGCTGAAGAACTAATAGTAGTAGCAATAGCTCTAGTAGTGGTTGCAGTAATACTTGTAGCAGCAGTAATAGAAGTAGTGGTAGTTGTAATAGTAGTAGTAAAAGTACTAGCGGTAGTAATAGAAGTAGTAGGAGTAAAAGTAGTAGCCGTAGCAGCAATTGTAGTAGCAAACGTCGTTTGTAGTTGGAGTAGTAGTAGACAGTAGTAGTAGTTGTTGTTGTTTGTAGTTGTAGTTGTAGTAGGAGTAGTTAGCATTTTTAGTTAGCGGTCGTTGCAGTGCGTCGAAGTAGCAATAGTAGTAGCAGTAGTGGTAGTAGCAATAGCCATAGTAGTTGTAGCATTTGTGGTAGCAGAAGTAGCAGTGATAGTTGTAGTAGTAGCTATTGTAGTCATAGTAGTAGTAGTGGTAGTAGTTGTTGTTGTTGTAGTAGTAGTAGTAGGAGAAGTAGTAGTATTAGCAGTGGCAATGGTAGTAATAGTTGTACTAGTAGTAGTAGTACGAAGAGGAGAAGTAGTTGTAGTATTAGTAGCAGTAGTAGTAATAGTAGTAGTAGCAGTTGTTGTTGTTGTAGCAGTAGTAGGGGTAGTCGTTGTCGTCGTCATCGTGGTGGTGGTGGTAGTAGTAGTAGTAGTACTAGTTGCTGTTGTTGTTGTGTAGCAGCAGCAGTAGTAGTAGTATAACTGTAGTAGCAACAATAGTAGCAGTAGCACAAGTCATAGTAGGAGCAGTAGTAGTAGTAGTTGCAGTAGCAGTTGTTGTAGTAGTGTAGTAGTAATATCAACAATAGTAGTAGTAGCTGTTGTAGTAATAGCAGTAGTAGCAACAGTACTAGTAGTGGTAGTAGTAGTAGAAGTAGTAGTAGCAGCAGCATCAAAAGTAGTAGTAGTAGTAGGCATAGTAGTTGTTGTAGTAGTCATAGTAGCAGTAGGAGTAGTAGTAGGAGTAGAAGTTGGAGCTGGAGTAGTTGTAAGAGTTGTAGTAGTAGTAGTCGTACTACAAGGAATAGTAGTAGTACTAGTATTGGTTGAAGTAGTAGTAGTAGTAGTAGGACTAGCAATAGCAGAAGTATTGGAAGTAGTAGTAGTAGTAGCAGTCGTAGCCGTAGTAGTAGTAGTAGTAGTCGTAGCCATAGTAGTAGTAGTAGTAGCAGCAGCAGTAGTTGCAATAGTAGTAGTAGCAGTAGATGTAGCTGTAGCAATAGTAGCTGCATGAGTAGCATTAATGGTAGGTGTAGGAGCAGTAGTAGTAGCTGGAGTAGTAGTAGTAGTATTAGTAGTTGTAGCAGCAGTAGCAGTTACAAAAGTGACAGCAGTACTGGTAGCAGTAGTAGTAGTAGTAACAGCGGCCATACTAGTAGTAGTTGTTGTAGTATTAGCAATAGCAGTAGCAGTAGTAGTAGCAATCGTAGAAATAGCAGTAGTAATAGTAGTAATAGTAGCTATAGTATGTAGTAGTTATGGTAGAAATAGTGGTAGCACAGGTAGTAGCAGTAGTAGGCATAGTTGTAGTTGCAAGAGGAGGAGGAGTAGCAGTAATAGTACTAATTGTAGCAGTAGTAGCAGCAGTAGTTATAGAAGAAGTAGTAGTAGTAGTAGTAGGACTAGCAGTAGCTGTAGTAGTAGTAGTGGAAGCAGTAGTAGTAGTCGTAGTAGCAGTAGTAATAGTTGTTGTTGTTGTAGTACTTGTAGCAGTAGTAGTAGCAGTAGTAGTAAAAATAGTAGGAGTTGTAGAAATAGTTGTAGCAATAGTTGTAGCATTTGCAATTGTACCAGTAGTCGCAGTAGTAGTCTTAACTCTACTAGTAGTAGTAGCACAAGTAGTTGTAGCAGTATAGTAGATGTAGCAGTAGTAGTAATTGCTATAGTAGTAGCAGTAGTAGTAGCAATAGTAGTAGTTCCTGTTGTAGTAGTCGTAGGAGCAGCTACCGTAGTAGTAGTAGTGGTTGTAATATTAACAGTAGTTGCAGTAGTAGCACTCATAATAGTAGTAATAGTAGTAGCGATAGCCGTTGTAGTAGTAATAATAATAATAGTAATAGTCATAAGCAGTAGTAACAGAAGAAATAGTAGTAGTAGTAGCAGTTACAGTAGTAATGGTAGTAGTACTAATAGTTGTAGTTGTAGTATTAGCAGTAATAGCAATAGGACTAATAGATATAGAAGAAGTAGTAGAGATCTAGTAGCCGTAGTAGTAGCAGTAGTAGTAGTAGTAGTTGTTGTAGTAGTCATAGTAGTAGTAATAGTAGTAGCAGCAACAGTAGAAGTAGTAGTAGCAGTAGCAGCTGTTGCAGTAGTAGCAGCTGTTGCAGTAATAAAAGTAGCTGGAGTAGTTGGATTAGTAGTAGTAATTACAACAATTTCCACCAATCCTTCTACTACTTCTACGACTACTACTACTACTGCTACCATTTCCACCACTCCTACTACTACTATGACTACTACTACTACTACAACAACTTCCACCACTCCTTGTACTACAACAACAACAATGACAACTACTACTACTATAACTACTACAACTAGTACTAGTACTACTACTACTGCTACTTCTACTACTATTAATACAACAACTACTACTCATGCGAATACTATACTCCTAATGCAACTGCTACTACTACTAGGACAATAACTACTACTACTACTATTATCACAACTGCTGCAACTACAACTTCTACTACTACTACTACACCGACTTTTAATCGTACCCCTACTTCTACTCCAACTACCATTGCTACTCCTACAACTACAACAATAACTACCACTACTACTACTATTATTACTGCTACTACTACTGCTGCTACTGTTGCAACTACTGCTATTATTACTGCTATTATAGTTACTACTGCAGCTGCTACTACTACTTCTGCTTCTGTTACAACAACTACTACTATTGCTGCTACTACTACTACTACTGCTACTACTGTAACAGCAACTGCTACTTCTACTACTATAGATTCTGCAGCTACTAGTACTACCAATACCACTACTACTACTTCAACTACTACTACAACTAATACTATTGCTACTAATTTTTACTACAACTAATACTCCTACTGCAACAACTACTACTACAACTACTACTACTGCTTCTTTTGTTGCTACTACTACTACTGTTCTACTATGACTTCTACTACTGCTATAATTGTTGCTACTACTACTGTGCTATGACCACAACAACAACAACTACTACTACTACCACTACAACTACAATTACTACTACTACTACAACTACTACTACTACCACTATTACTATGACGACGACAATGACGACGACGACAACTACTGCTGCAACTACTATTTTTACTGCAACCTGGCTCTGATACCAGCGTGGTATATGCGCGTGGATTCGGATGGGTGTGACCGGGATTGCGCTCGAGCTTGCCGAGCGCGATGACAATATGACAATAAGAAATAAGGAGAAGATATGGAAAAACTCACAGATTCTTATTATCAGTGCCTAGGTTCATTTATCTGATGATCCCTACAAGGTTACAAGCATACTCTTATATAGAGGCGAAGAGTGCCTCTTCAAGGCAAGTAGAGGTTACATACGGGTCACCCTACTTATTAGTCTTTACAGCACATACCAGCATGATCATGCTTATCGGTAGCACACAAGTAGTACCCTTTACAGCATGGACTAGCATGAGCATATATTCGTGCTTATCAGGACTTAGCACACAAGTACTATCATTTACAGCATAGACCAGCACGAGCATATATTCATGCTTATCAGGATTAAGTAGTAGGGGTCCACCACTTCCGCTTCAAAGGAAGAAATTACTCATCCTCTAGACCGAATCTTGGACAAGCTTGACAGCTATTTCAAGTTGTTCATCAAGCTGTTTGACAGCAGGGTACCATGTACCCCAAAAGTTATCATTAGTAGCAAGTCGTTTGCATTCAGTCATTTTGATTATGTGGATTTCCTTTAGTATTTGGAGGGGTGCAAGGGCTTTGCTGTGATTTCTTCTTCCATCCTATGGATGTCTTCTCTTATTTCATCATACATTTCAAGTGGCATGGGGAGGCAGCTTAGGAGGCGTACGAGCTGTTCGTACTGTTTAATGACTCCTGGATCATTTGGAGGGATTGTGCCAGCTGGTGTTGGGCTTTGCGGTTGGGGAACTCCTTGATTTCCTGGACTGCGAGCGCCGCTAGCTCCAAGGTTTCTAACAGTTCCTTGTTGGGCCATCCTGAAAACACTAAACAAGAGATTAGTCGGGAGAGGGCATCAGCAAGCTGATTTTCGTTCCCCTCGATATGCTTAAAGTGCACATTGATCCCAGTTCCAGTGACATAGTCTGTCAAGGCTATCCACCAAACCCTGGAAGGTTTATTGCCAGCTGCTTTATTAAAGAATCTAATAATCTCCTGGCAATCAGTGTGGATAATGACATCCTTCTTGTCCAGATAATAAATTTTTCAGGCCTCCATAGTATTCATGACTACATGGATTTCTGCGTCGATTGTTGATTTTGGCGGATTAAATTTGCCACTAGCATAGGCGCAAACTCTCTCCGTATTCCTTGGGTTAAATTGTTGCAGCTTCCATTTGCAGACTCCACCCCACCCATCCGTGCATCCATCCGTCTCTAGGATCATAAAACATTGCTCAGGAGGGACTTCGAGATCAGGAAGGTTTTGGACCAGCTCCTTAATCTGCTTCACTAGAACCCAGTCTTTTCGATTCATTCGTTTATCCCCAGTAGAGCTCGTCTTTGCATAGAGAGGACTGAGCAACCTTCCCAGATTTGGTATATATGGTCTGGCGTAATTTAAAATGCCAAGCCACGAACACATCCCCTTCTTCTCTGTGAGATTCTGTTCCTGAAAATTAGCAATCTTTTTAATAATATGCGGCTACAGTTTGAGTTTTCTGTTACCACGCTGCATACACCACGCTGGTATCAGAGCTAGTGCAAGATATGGAGGAGTAATTCCCTCAAAGGTTAAGGACTCGGAGATGAGGTAAGGGTTTATGATTACCAGTTTCTGCTACTTCTTACCATAATTCACGCATTGGCTTAACGTCATATCTGCTAAACTTTTGAACCTCTGGTAGTATGTGGATTAAAATTAAACGGTTGGTATCATGCGTACTAGGTGAAAGGCTTTGCATAAGGAAAAAGAACAAGTCCTAACTTGGCAGCCTAGGCGGGAGGCCGTTTGTAAGCCCAAGGGCACACCTGTGTGATCCTAGCTTAAGCCTTCATCCAGTATGGAACTACCCTGTTTAACCTAATCTGGAACTTACCGAAGTGATAATTTTGGTGGCTATGGTAAGTTAGCCTTAATGTCTGAAGCATGGGAAAAATCCATACAGGAATGGTATGATCATTCCCGAACGTCCAATCTCGAGTACCTTGACCTTGGTACAACACTGAAAGTCTCCACAAACCAACTAGCAATTTTTGCATAGAGAGGACTGAGCAGCCTTTCGAGATTTGGTATATATGGTCTGGCGTAATTTAAAATGCCAAGCCACGAACGCATCCCCTTCTTCTCTGTGAGATTTTATTTATGAAAATTAGCAATCTTTTTAATAATATGCGGCTGCAGTTTGAGTTTTTAGTTACCAATTATGGCGCCAAGAAATTCGACTTCAGAGACTGCTATTTTCATCTTGGTAGGACTCAGGATCAACCCATTATCTTCACAAATCTTAAGCTTGATTTTTAGATGTTTTGCATGGTCCTCCTCCGTCTGGGAAAACACTAGAATGTCATCAATATATACTACAAGGAAGTCTTCAGTACCTTTGAAGCAGTTATCCATTTTTCTCTGGAACACAGTTGGGGCATTTGTAAGACCGAATGGCATAACAAGCCATTCAAAGAGTCCATCCGGAACCCAGAAAGCAGTCCATTTAATGGAGTCTGGGTGCATCGCTACCTGGTGAAAGCCACTTTTAAGATCAAATTTTGAATATATCTGGCTATGGCTTACCCGTTTGAGAATGGTATTGATGCCCGGTAGACTATATTGGTCTTTGTTTGTCAGGTCATTGAGGCACTTGTAATTAAAGACCATGCGCTCTTTTCCTTTGACCTCCCTCCCAGTCTTCGGGTCGATACTTGTTCCTGAATTCACAATCATGGTTGTGGTCCTATGACGACTTTGACTAGGCCTGATGACTCCCAAGTCCAGCAAAATCTTCGTTTGTTTCCGAAAAGCCTCCTACAGCTGAGGGGTGACATGTTTTAAGGGGCGATCTTCAATAGTAAAATCCAGGTTTTTGATGTCCAGATAACAGAGAATTTTGTTTTTGGCCCAGTGGTGAAGAGGATCATCCCCAATGAATCCTGCTTCCATCAAATTTCTGAGTATGGGAGAGAACCTTTGTAGGAAAGTTTCCCGACTTTCACCGGCATTGTAGTATATTGACTCTTTGATGTCAATATATTCATCTTCTTCTAAGTTCAATTCCTCAATGGTTGCTGCCAAAGATGTTGTGGGAGTAGTATTGATCACTGTCAAATTTTTGTAGAAGGTTACAATGTTACCTTTGATACGGACTCCCCCCTGCATAGCTTTGATAAAATTGCAGCTAATGATCATCTGAATCCCATCCCCAAGCTCCATTCGGAAACTGTACGTGTAAGGGATTCGGAAGATATTATCGCCAATATGCATCCGTCCTCCTTTCAGGCGCTTACTAGCAGTTTGCTTGGAGTTTATGCCGCTAAAATGGACAATGCAACTATTCTGCTCCAGAGCGTCCCTTGGAATTGTCTCTTCATCAATGCAGCACGTTGTAGCCCCGGTGTCCAAGATTGCTTTCACCTTAAATCATGGGACAGTAGGGATTTCAAATTCAACATTCATGTTATATAACATGTTTTTTACCAGTCTTGGGCCGGCTACTGGTTCAGGTTCTGTAGTGCCTTTCATAGTGATTTTTTGGATACTCTCCTGGAAAATCATCCCACCCGCTTCTTCTTCTTAAGCCGGGTTTTCCTCTTCAGCTTGGTTAGTTTTTGCAGATGGCCTTCCTCCCAGATTCCTTTCCCCTTTAGTTCCTCATATCCTTGAGCCAGATGCCTCTCGAGCCCAAGTTCCTTAACCTGCTTTCTGTAGAATTCCACTTCCTTCTTGAGCCTTTCTATTTCTCCATCCCACCAAGCGATGTAATATTGTTGTTCTTGGAGGACCCTCTGTGGAAAGAAGGGTGTCGGTGCCGCTGGAGCCACGGGGACTTCCTTCTTGAAGTAATGGGGGCCACAGAGATTACACGCCATTACGAAGTACTTTGGGCAGTGAATTCTTGCCCTTTGCATCGAGATTCTTTTGCAGCAAACACATCTTTCATGTTGAGGCTGCACAAAGTCATTAAGTTGCCAGTCATGTAAGCAATTGAGTTGTGCATCGGGTAGGCGTACCTAAGGTCTATATCCTCCATCAAATTCACCAAGCATATAGAGCTGCTCTTCCTGAATTATGGTTCAAAGGGATCTTTGTATCTCTTCGCAGTCTTCACCTTCAGAGACATTGAAGATAGCGTCACTCTTGTCTTCACCTTCTTGGACTAATATAACATCACAATCTTCTGGGACTTCAAGTTGTTCAAAGATTGCGACTCTTTTCACATTTCTTCTTTCACTAGGGCATTCCCTTGCAAAATGCCCTTCTTGTCCGGACAGGTAACACTTTCAGCGTCTGTTACGGACTAGATGCTTTCTCTTTTCTACGCGAACATGAGTGTCATGAGGCTTCCCTTTGTATGTTGTGGAACTTCGCACGCCATATTTCTTTTCCTTCTTATAATATCCTAGAATTGAAATTTGACTGCAGAAGGAAAGATTCTTCAAGGCCCTCTTGAATGCAGCATCCTTGCATTCCTCCTTGAGGTACCTGTAAGCAAAAAGGATTCGTGGGATAACACCAATAACATTACCAGAATAGTTTTGTTCGAATGCCGCCGTGATCATTCTTCTGGGATCTACAGGCATTTTTAACCAGAATTTTTCTGAAAGCTCCATTTTAATGTAGAGCCTTCCTGTCTTGGAGGCCAGCCTCATATATTCATTCATGTACTGGATAATGTTTTTCACATTATCACATGAAAGCCTCTCCAGGTCGCGGTAAGCCGCATCTTGGATTACTGTAGATCCTTGAGCTAGATCTTCAAGTGTGAAGACACGCCTCATCTGAGAAAGGATGTTTTGAGTTTCTTCTCTCCCATCTCCAGAGTTGATAAGGGCTTGATATTCTGTCCCATAGTGCATCTGGCACTGTATTCACGTGAGTTTCTCAACTTCTCCCAATAGATTTTCCATGTACTCTAGCTTGTCCCTGGCATCCGTAAAGCCCTGAGTTGCAACATGGTTTCTTGTAATAGATGACCACCTATCAAAAGCATCATCAAATAACCCCAATTGGTCTGGGATGACGAACATTGCTCCACCAGCTTGCTGGGCCGAGGGGACATTCCACATTTCATTGTTATATCCCCCTATGAAGTGTCCTATCATCCCAGAAAGTCCTGCCATTCAAAAGAAGGATTAGTGTTGGTAGCTGGTGGATAATTGGGAGGGGCCATTGCCGTATCCGTTGGCGGCCGATATGGAGATGTAGCTGAGGTGATGGCGCTAGAATACAGCTTTTCAGAAAGCTTTATCAAAGTAGGATAGTCTAATTCCACGTCCACCTCAGTTGCAGCATCAACTTCATAACCTGTAGGAATAAGATTAGAAACAGGTGTGGGAACGGCTGTAGTAACAGAGGATGGAGGGTGCTCAAATTCTGGTGTAAGAGAAGATGGAGGGTGCTCAGACATAGATGCTGGAGGAATAGATGGAGGGTGCTCAGAACAAAGAGAGTCATCCCCACCACCTTCCAAACTGAAAGGATTAGTAAACTCAGTGGGGTCAGCATCATTATCCCAAGAGGGATGGAGGCTGGCATCTAGATAGTCATATGCAAAGGAGGGAGGGGGTGTGTAGCGCACATAGTAATCAAATTTGCCACTGGGCTCGCCCAGTGTATCCCAGATTTCGCCCGAATGTGGAGGAATCAGCTCCTTGCCACGGACTGGTGGATCAGCTCGTTGGAGGGGGTAATCAACGACTCCGGTGCACACAAATTCTTCATCAGAAGGATCCCAAAGTGGCTGCTGCTAGAATGGGTAATAGGTATCTCCTGTTGCATCAGTGACTGGTGAGAGCTGACTGAAGTAAGAATCTTCATCATCAGGTACTTCATCTTCATCATCGGGTACTTCATCAGTGGCAGTGTTGACTGCAAGAACTGCCAAGATGTGCGCAATCTCCTCCTCATCGCTGGGAATTTCTTTACCTTGTTGTTGTCATGTGTCAGTTGCACAGTGGAGGCAGTTTTATAATTGGAAAATTGCAGGGCGACAGAGCCATCAAGGAGGGTTCTACTGTGGACTTCTACTTGTTGCATCAGGGCAACGATTGTCACTGGTCGGATAATCCAGCCCCTCCCCTGATGCACAATAGTGGAATATTTCCGCCGTGGAAGTGCTCGAACTCCATGACTGGTCAAATAGTCAACTACGCCCTGAACTGCACAAGCAAAACCAATGTTGGGGGTATTCGATAACCGCCCAACTAAGCCTCTGGTAATAAGTATATTTGCATTACCAACTTGCCACTGCTCATATCTCTTGTTAGGACAGAAAGCTGAATATTGTGATAGAAATCCTCTATTGTCATCATCATAGCAGGAATAATATAAACAAGTTCTGTCGTAAAGGACAACAAGGTTATGAGCTAGTTGGTTTGTGGAGACTTTCAGTGTTGTAGGAAGGTCAAGGTACTCGAGATTGGAGGTTGGGGAATGATCATACCATTCCTGTATGGATTTTTCCCATGTCTCAGACATTAAGGCTAACTTACCATAGCCACCAAAATTATCACTATGATAAGTTCCAGATTAGGTTAAACAGGGCAGTTCCATACTGGATGAAGGCTTAAGCTAGGATCACACAAGCGTGCCCTTGGGCTTACAAACGGCCTCTCGCCTAGGCTGCCAAGTTAGGACCTGTTCTTTTTCCTTATGCAAAGCCTTTCACCCAGTACGCATGATAGCAACCGTTTAATTATAAGCCGCATAATACCAAAGGTTCAAAAGTTTAGCAGATATGACGTTAACCCAATCCCGAAATTAGGGTAAGAAGTAGCAGAAACTGGTAATCATGTACCCTTACCTCGTTTCCGAGTCCTTAACCTTTGAGGGAATTACTCCTCCATATCTTGCACTAGCTCTGATACCAGTGTGGTATATGCACGCGGATTCGGATGGGTGTGACTGGGATTGCGCTAGAGCTTGCCGAGCGCGATGACAATATGACAATAAGAAATAAGGAGAAGATATGGAAAAACTCACAGATTCTTATTATCAGTGCCTAGGATCATTTTTCTGATGATCCCTGCAAGGTTACAAGCATACTCTTATATAGAGGCGAAGAGTGCCTCTTCAAGGCAAGTAGAGGTTACATAGGGGTCACCCTACTTATTAGTCTTTACAGCACATACCAGCATGATCATGCTTATCGGTAGCACACAAGTAGTACCCTTTACAGCATGGACTAGCATGAGCATATATTCGTGCTTATCAGGACATAGCACACAAGTACTATCATTTACAGCATAGACCAGCACGAGCATATATTCATGCTTATCAGGATTAAGTAGTAGGGGTCCACCACTTCCGCTTCAAAGGAAGAAATTACTCATCCTCTAGACCGAATCTTGGACAAGCTTGACAGCTATTTCAAGTTGTTCATCAAGCTGTTTGACAGCAGGGTACCATGTACCCCAAAAGTTATCATTAGTAGCAAGTCGTTTGCATTCAGTCATTTTGATTATGTGGATTTCCTTTAGTATTTGGAGGGGTGCAAGGGCTTTGCTATGATTTCTTCTTCCATCCTATGGATGTCTTCTCTTATTTCATCATACATTTCAAGTGGCATGGGGAGGCAGCTTAGGAGGCGTACGAGCTGTTCGTACTGTTTAATGACTCCTGGATCATTTGGAGGGATTGTGCCAGCTGGTGTTGGGCTTTGCGGTTGGGGAACTCCTTGATTTCCTGGACTGCGAGCGCCGCTAGCTCCAAGGTTTCTAACAGTTCCTTGTTGGGCCATCCTGAAAACACTAAACAAGAGATTAGTCGGGAGAGGGCATCAGCAAGCTGATTTTCGTTCCCCTCGATATGCTTAAAGTGCACATTGATCCCAGTTCCAGTGACATAGTCTGTCAAGGCTATCCACCAAACCCTGGAAGGTTTATTGCCAGCTGCTTTATTAAAGAATCTAATAATCTCCTGGCAATCAGTGTGGATAATGACATCCTTCTTGTCCAGATAATAAATTTTTCAGGCCTCCATAGTATTCATGACTACATGGATTTCTGCGTCGATTGTTGATTTTGGCGGATTAAATTTGCCACTAGCATAGGCGCAAACTCTCTCCGTATTCCTTGGGTTAAATTGTTGCAGCTTCCATTTGCAGACTCCACCCCACCCATCCGTGCATCCATCCGTCTCTAGGATCATAAAACATTGCTCAGGAGGGACTTCGAGATCAGGAAGGTTTTGGACCAGCTCCTTAATCTGCTTCACTAGAACCCAGTCTTTTCGATTCATTCGTTTATCCCCAGTAGAGCTCGTCTTTGCATAGAGAGGACTGAGCAACCTTCCCAGATTTGGTATATATGGTCTGGCGTAATTTAAAATGCCAAGCCACGAACACATCCCCTTCTTCTCTGTGAGATTCTGTTCCTGAAAATTAGCAATCTTTTTAATAATATGCGGCTACAGTTTGAGTTTTCTGTTACCACGCTGCATACACCACGCTGGTATCAGAGCTAGTGCAAGATATGGAGGAGTAATTCCCTCAAAGGTTAAGGACTCGGAGATGAGGTAAGGGTTTATGATTACCAGTTTCTGCTACTTCTTACCATAATTCACGCATTGGCTTAACGTCATATCTGCTAAACTTTTGAACCTCTGGTAGTATGTGGATTAAAATTAAACGGTTGGTATCATGCGTACTAGGTGAAAGGCTTTGCATAAGGAAAAAGAACAAGTCCTAACTTGGCAGCCTAGGCGGGAGGCCGTTTGTAAGCCCAAGGGCACACCTGTGTGATCCTAGCTTAAGCCTTCATCCAGTATGGAACTACCCTGTTTAACCTAATCTGGAACTTACCGAAGTGATAATTTTGGTGGCTATGGTAAGTTAGCCTTAATGTCTGAAGCATGGGAAAAATCCATACAGGAATGGTATGATCATTCCCGAACGTCCAATCTCGAGTACCTTGACCTTGGTACAACACTGAAAGTCTCCACAAACCAACTAGCAATTTTTGCATAGAGAGGACTGAGCAGCCTTTCGAGATTTGGTATATATGGTCTGGCGTAATTTAAAATGCCAAGCCACGAACGCATCCCCTTCTTCTCTGTGAGATTTTATTTATGAAAATTAGCAATCTTTTTAATAATATGCGGCTGCAGTTTGAGTTTTTAGTTACCAATTATGGCGCCAAGAAATTCGACTTCAGAGACTGCTATTTTCATCTTGGTAGGACTCAGGATCAACCCATTATCTTCACAAATCTTAAGCTTGATTTTTAGATGTTTTGCATGGTCCTCCTCCGTCTGGGAAAACACTAGAATGTCATCAATATATACTACAAGGAAGTCTTCAGTACCTTTGAAGCAGTTATCCATTTTTCTCTGGAACACAGTTGGGGCATTTGTAAGACCGAATGGCATAACAAGCCATTCAAAGAGTCCATCCGGAACCCAGAAAGCAGTCCATTTAATGGAGTCTGGGTGCATCGCTACCTGGTGAAAGCCACTTTTAAGATCAAATTTTGAATATATCTGGCTATGGCTTACCCGTTTGAGAATGGTATTGATGCCCGGTAGACTATATTGGTCTTTGTTTGTCAGGTCATTGAGGCACTTGTAATTAAAGACCATGCGCTCTTTTCCTTTGACCTCCCTCCCAGTCTTCGGGTCGATACTTGTTCCTGAATTCACAATCATGGTTGTGGTCCTATGACGACTTTGACTAGGCCTGATGACTCCCAAGTCCAGCAAAATCTTCGTTTGTTTCCGAAAAGCCTCCTACAGCTGAGGGGTGACATGTTTTAAGGGGCGATCTTCAATAGTAAAATCCAGGTTTTTGATGTCCAGATAACAGAGAATTTTGTTTTTGGCCCAGTGGTGAAGAGGATCATCCCCAATGAATCCTGCTTCCATCAAATTTCTGAGTATGGGAGAGAACCTTTGTAGGAAAGTTTCCCGACTTTCACCGGCATTGTAGTATATTGACTCTTTGATGTCAATATATTCATCTTCTTCTAAGTTCAATTCCTCAATGGTTGCTGCCAAAGATGTTGTGGGAGTAGTATTGATCACTGTCAAATTTTTGTAGAAGGTTACAATGTTACCTTTGATACGGACTCCCCCCTGCATAGCTTTGATAAAATTGCAGCTAATGATCATCTGAATCCCATCCCCAAGCTCCATTCGGAAACTGTACGTGTAAGGGATTCGGAAGATATTATCGCCAATATGCATCCGTCCTCCTTTCAGGCGCGTACTAGCAGTTTGCTTGGAGTTTATGCCGCTAAAATGGACAATGCAACTATTCTGCTCTAGAGCGTCCCTTGGAATTGTCTCTTCATCAATGCAGCACGTTGTAGCTCCGGTGTCCAAGATTGCTTTCACCTTAAATCTGGGGACAGTAGGGATTTCAAATTCAACATTCATGTTATATAACATGTTTTTTACCAGTCTTGGGCCGGCTACTGGTTCAGGTTCTGTAGTGCCTTTCATAGTGATTTTTTGGATACTCTCCTGGAAAATCATCCCACCCGCTTCTTCTTCTTAAGCCGGGTTTTCCTCTTCAGCTTGGTTAGTTTTTGCAGATGAGCCTTCCTCCCAGATTCCTTTCCCCTTTAGTTCCTCATATCCTTGAGCCAGATGCCTCTCGAGCCCAAGTTCCTTAACCTGCTTTCTGTAGAATTCCACTTCCTTCTTGAGCCTTTCTATTTCTCCATCCCACCAAGCGATGTAATATTGTTGTTCTTGGAGGACCCTCTGTGGAAAGAAGGGTGTCGGTGCCGCTGGAGCCACGGGGACTTCCTTCTTGAAGTAATGGGGGCCACAGAGATTACACGCCGTTACGAAGTACTTTGGGCAGTGAATTCTCGCCCTTTGCATCGAGATTCTTTTGCAGCAAACACATCTTTCATGTTGAGGCTGCACAAAGTCATTAAGTTGCCAGTCATGTAAGCAATTGAGTTGTGCATCGGGTAGGCGTACCTAAGGTCTATATCCTCCATCAAATTCACCAAGCATATAGAGCTGCTCTTCCTGAATTATGGTTCAAAGGGATCTTTGTATCTCTTCGCAGTCTTCACCTTCAGAGACGTTGAAGATAGCGTCACTCTTGTCTTCACCTTCTTGGACTAATATAACATCACAATCTTCTGGGACTTCAAGTTGTTCAAAGATTGCGACCCTTTTCACATTTCTTCTTTCACTAGGGCATTCCCTTGCAAAATGCCCTTCTTGTTCGGACAGGTAACACTTTCAGCGTCTGTTACGGACTAGATGCTTTCTCTTTTCTACGCGAACATGAGTGTCATGAGGCTTCCCTTTGTATGTTGTGGAACTTCGCACGCCATATTTCTTTTCCTTCTTATAATATCCTAGAATTGAAATTTGACTGCAGAAGGAAAGATTCTTCAAGGCCCTCTTGAATGCAGCATCCTTGCATTCCTCCTTGAGGTACCTGTAAGCAAAAAGTATTCGTGGGATAACACCAATAACATTACCAGAATAGTTTTGTTCGAATGCCGCCGTGATCATTCTTCTGGGATCTATAGGCATTTTTAACCAGAATTTTTCTGAAAGCTCCATTTTAATGTAGAGCCTTCCTGTCTTGGAGGCAAGCCTCATATATTCATTCATGTACTGGATAATGTTTTTCACATTATCACATGAAAGCCTCTCCATGTCGTGGTAAGCCGCATCTTGGATTACTGTAGATCCTTGAGCTAGATCTTCAAGTGTGAAGACACGCCTCATCTGAGAAAGGATGTTTTGAGTTTCTTCTCTCCCATCTCCAGAGTTGATAAGGGCTTGATATTCTGTCCCATAGTGCATCCGGCACTGTATTCACGTGAGTTTCTCAACTTCTCCCAATAGATTTTCCATGTACTCTAGCTTGTCCCTGGCATCCGTAAAGCCCTGAGTTGCAACATGGTTTCTTGTAATAGATGACCACCTATCAAAAGCATCATCAAATAAGCCCAATTGGTCTGGGATGACGAACATTGCTCCACCAGCTTGCTGGGCCGAGGGGACATTCCACATTTCATTGTTATATCCCCGTATGAAGTGTCCTATCATCCCAGAACGTCCTGCCGTTCAAAAGAAGGATTAGTGTTGGTAGCTGGTGGATAATTGGGAGGGGCCATTGCCGTATCCGTTGGCGGCCGATATGGAGATGTAGCTGAGGTGATGGCGCCAGAATACAGCTTTTCAAAAAGCTTTATCAAAGTAGGATAGTCTAATTCCACGTCCACCTCAGTTGTAGCATCAACTTCATAACCTTTAGGAATAAGATTAGAAACAGGTGTGGGAACGGCTGTAGTAACAGAGGATGGAGGGTGCTCAAATTCTGGCGTAAGAGAAGATGGAGGGTGCTCAGACATAGATGCTGGAGGAATAGATGGAGGGTGCTCAGAAGAAAGAGAGTCATCCCCACCACCTTCCAAACCGAAAGGATTAGTAAACTCAGTGGGGTCAGCATCATTATCCCAAGAGGGATGGAGGCTGGCATCTAGATAGTCATATGCAAAGGAGGGAGGGGGTGTGTAGCGCACATAGTAATCAAATTTGCCACTGGGCTCGCCCAGTGTATCCCAGATTTCGCCCGAATGTGGAGGAATCAGCTCCTTGCCACGGACTGGTGGATCAGCTCGTTGGAGGGGGTAATCAACGACTCCGGTGCACACAAATTCTTCATCAGAAGGATCCCAAAGTGGCTGCTGCTAGAATGGGTAATAGGTATCTCCTGTTGCATCAGTGACTGGTGAGAGCTGACTGAAGTAAGAATCTTCATCATCAGGTACTTCATCTTCATCATCGGGTACTTCATCAGTGGCAGTGTTGAGTGCAAGAACTGCCAAGATGTGCGCAATCTCCTCCTCATCGCTGGGAATTTCTTTACCTTGTTGTTGTCATGTGTCAGTTGCACAGTGGAGGCAGTTTTATAATTGGAAAATTGCAGTGCGACAGAGCCATCAAGGAGGGTTCTACTGTGGACATCTACTGGTTGCATCAGGGCGACGATTGTCGCTGGTTGGATAATCCAGCCCCTCCCCTGATGCTCAGTAGTGGAATATTTCTGCCCTGGAAGTGCTCAGACTCCGTGACTGGTCAAATAGTCAACTACGCCCTGAACTGCACAAGCAAAACCAATGTTGGGGGCATTCGATAACTGCCCAACTAAGCCTCTGGTAGTAAGTAAATTTGCATTACCAGCTTGCCACTGCTCATATCCTCTTGTTGGTACAGAAAGCTGAATATTGTGATAGAAATCCTCTATTGTCATCATCATAGTAGGAATAATATAAACAAGTTCTGTCGTAAAGGATAGCAAGGTTATGAGCTAGTTGGTTCGTGGAGACTTTTAGTGTTGTAGGAAGGTCAAGGTACTCGAGATTGGAGGTTGGGGAATGATCATACCATTCCTGTATGGATTTTTCCCATGCCTCAGACATTAAGGCTAACTTACCATAGCCACCAAAATTATCACTATGGTAAGTTCCAGATTAGGTTAAACAGGGCAGTTCCATACTGGATGAAGGCTTAATCTGGGATCACACAGGCGTGCCCTTGGGCTTACAAACGGCCTCTCACCTAGGCTGCCAAGTTAGGACCTGTTCTTTTCCCTTATGCAAAGCCTTTCACCCAGTACGCATGATACCAACTGTTTAATTCTAATCCGCATAATACCAAAGGTTCAAAAGTTTAGCAGATATGACGTTAACCCAATGCCAGAATTAGGGTAAGAAGTAGCAGAAACTGGTAATCACTTACCCTTACCTCGTTTCCGAGTCCTTAACCTTTGTGGGAATTACTCCTCCATATCTTGCACTAGCTCTGATACCAGTGTGGTAGATGCACGCAGATTCGGATGGGTGTGACCGGGATTGCGCTCGAGCTTGCCGAGCGCGATGACAATATGACAATAAGAAATAAGGAGAAGATCTGGAAAAACTCACAGATTCTTATTATCAGTGCCTAGGATCGTTTTTCTGATGATCCTTGCAAGGTTACAAGCATACTCTTACATAGAGGCAAAGAGTGCCTCTTCAAGGTAAGTAGAGGTTACATAAGGGTCAACCTACTTATTAGTCTTTACAGCACATACCAGCATGATCATGCTTATCGGTAGCACACAAGTAGTACCCTTTACAACATGGACTAGCACGAGCATATATTCGTGCTTATCAGGACTTAGCACACAAGTACTATCATTTACAGCATAGACCAGCACGAGCATATATTCGTGCTTATCAGGATTAAGTAGCAGGGGTCCACCACTTCCGCTTCAAAGGAAGAAATTACTCATCCTCTAGACCGAATCTTGGACAAGCTTGACAGCTATTTCAAGTTGTTCATCAAGCTGTTTGACAGCAGGGTACCATGTACCCCAAAAGTTATCATTAGTGGCAAGTCGTTTGCATTCAGTCATTTTGATTATGTGGATTTCCTTTAGTATTTGGAGGGGTGCAAGGGCTTTGGCTGTGATTTCTTCTTCCATCCTATGGATGTCTTCTCTTATTTCATCCTACATTTCAAGTGGCATGGGGAGGTAGCTTAGGAGGCGTACGAGCTGCTCGTACTATTTAATGACTCCTGGATCATCTGGAGGGATTGTGCCAGCTGGTGTTGGGCTTTGCGGTTGGGGAACTCCTTGATTTCCTGGACTGCGAGCGCCGCTAGCTCCAAGGTTTCTAACAGTTCCTTGTGGGCCATCCTAAAAATACTAAACAAGAGATTAGTCGGGAGAGGGCATCAGCAAGCTGATTTTCTTTCCCCTCGATATGCTTAAAGTGCACATTGATCCCAGTTCCAGTGACATAGTCTGTGAAGGCTATCCACCGAACCCTGGAAGGTTTATTGCCAGCTGCTTTATTAAAGAATCTAATAATCTCCTGGCAATCAGTGTGGATAATGAGATCCTTCTTGTCCAGATAATAAATTTTGAAGGCCTCCATAATATTCATGACTGCATGGATTTCTGCATCAATTGTTGATTTTGGCGGATTAAATTTGCCGCTAGCATAGGCGCAAACTCTCTCCGTATTCCTTGGGTCAAATTGTTGCAGCTTCCATTTGCAGACTCCACCCCACCCATCCATGCATCCATCCGTCTCTAGGATCATAAAACATTGCTCAGGAGGGACTTCGAGATCAGGAAGGTTTTGGACCAGCTCCTTAATCTGCTTCACTAGAACCCAGTCTTTTCGATTCATTCGTTTATCCCCAGTAGAGCTCGTCTTTGCATAGAGAGGACTGAGCAACCTTCCCAGATTTGGTATATATGGTCTGGCGTAATTTAAAATGCCAAGCCACGAACACATCCCCTTCTTCTCTGTGAGATTCTGTTCCTGAAAATTAGCAATCTTTTTAATAATATGCGGCTACAGTTTGAGTTTTCTGTTACCACGCTGCATACACCACGCTGGTATCAGAGCTAGTGCAAGATATGGAGGAGTAATTCCCTCAAAGGTTAAGGACTCGGAGATGAGGTAAGGGTTCATGATTACCAGTTTCTGCTACTTCTTACCATAATTCACGCATTGGCTTAACGTCATATCTGCTAAACTTTTGAACCTCTGGTAGTATGTGGATTAAAATTAAACGGTTGGTATCATGCGTACTAGGTGAAAGGCTTTGCATAAGGAAAAAGAACAAGTCCTAACTTGGCAGCCTAGGCGGGAGGCCGTTTGTAAGCCCAAGGGCACACCTGTGTGATCCTAGCTTAAGCCTTCATCCAGTATGGAACTACCCTGTTTAACCTAATCTGGAACTTACCGAAGTGATAATTTTGGTGGCTATGGTAAGTTAGCCTTAATGTCTGAAGCATGGGAAAAATCCATACAGGAATGGTATGATCATTCCCGAACGTCCAATCTCGAGTACCTTGACCTTGGTACAACACTGAAAGTCTCCACAAACCAACTAGCTCATAACCTTGTTGTCCTTTACGACAAAACTTGTTTATCATCTAAGGTATATTTGAAAAATCTTAAGCAACTGGAAGAGCAGTCTCAGCGACTTGAAAAGGAAATCGGGAGTCTAAAAAAACTACCTTAAAAGGCTTAATGGAAATTTACTTAAGTCACCACCCTTTGACGAAACAACAAGTTAAGGAACTTGCTGTAGAAATTGCTCAGCAGTCCAGGCTAGATCTGGAAGGCCTACTTGAACTTACCACACACTTAAAGAAAAAGTTGGATAGGGTCGAACATTTACTCCTGGGAGCCACTGAGAGACCAAGAGAGGCTAAAGGCCAATTATGGGCTTTTAAGGATCCAATCAAGATCCTACAAGAAGAAAGGGAAAAGCTGGAAAGGAATTGATGGCGGCAAGAAGAAGTATTTCCAAAGCCATCCAGGTACAACCTGCACCTACTGCACCAGCCTCCCTTTTCGAAGACCAGATAAGGAGGTACAGGCGGAATCAAAGTCGTCTTCACAACGCCCAACAGGCGTTCAGCAAGCTAAAGAGGCAGCTCATGGGAGGAATCACTCCGTCCCACACCCTCAAACAACAGATCGACCCACAAGCACAACTGCAACGCTCCATGCAGGAGCGCGCCTCTACTGTACCTGCCGAAGTTCTTTATCATTCCCAAAGGGATGGCATTCATCACTGTGTGTATGTCCACCAAAGTGAAGAAGCACTCCTGTGTGTTGATAACAATCAAGTGGATCGAGGATTCATCCAGAGCGAAAGCTATCAGCAACTCCTTCATACTGGCATGCAATATATCCACTTGGGAGTGTTGCAGGTGCGGATGCAAACTCTTCACCGACAGGAAGAGGGGACTCTGGCTCTGGTTGTCTTTCGCGATAATAGGTGGATTGGTGACCAAGCAATCTTGGCCACGATGGAGGTGGATTTAACCAGAGGTAGCCAACATGTTTATATTATTCCTGCTATGATGATGACAATAGAGGATTTCTATCAAAATATTCAGCTTTCTGTCCTAACAAGAGGATATGAGCAGTGGCAAGCTGGTAATGCAAATTTAATTATTACCAGAGGCTTAGTTGGGCGGTTATCGAATACCCCCAACATTGGTTTTGCTTGTGCAGTTCAGGGCGTAGTTGACTATTTGACCAGTCCCGGAGTCCGAGTACATCCACGGCGGAAATATTCCACTACTGAGCATCAGGGGAGGGGCTGGATTATCTGACCAGCGACAATCGTCGCCCCGATGCAACCAGTAGAAGGCCACAGTAGAACCCTCCTTGATGGCTCTGTCGCCCTGCAATTTTCCAATTATAAAATTGCCTCCACTGTGCAACTGACACATGACAACAACAAGGATAAAGAAATCCCCAGCGATGAGGAGGAGATTGCGCACATCTTGGCAGTTCTTGCCCTCAACACTGCCACTGATGAAGTACCCGATGATGAAGATGAAGTACCTGGTGATGAAGATTCTTACTTCAGTCAGCTCTCACCAGTCACTGATGCAACAGGTGATACCTATTACCCATTCTGGCAGCAGCCACTTTGGGATCCTTCTGATGAAGAATTTGTGTGCACCGGAGTCATTGATTACCCTCTCCAACGAGCTGATCCACCTGTCCGTGGCAAGGAGCTGATTCCTCCACATTCCGGCGAAATCTGGGATATACTAGGCGAGCCCAGTGACAAATTTGATTACTATGTGTGCTACACACCCCCTCCCTCCTTTGCATATGACTATCCTGATGCCAGCCTCCATCCCTCTTGGGATGATGATGCTGACCCCACTGAGTTTACTAATCCTTTCGGTTTGGAAGGTGGTGGGGACGACTCTGTTTCTGAGCACCCTCCATCTGTTCCTCCAGCATCTATGTCTGAGCACCCTCCATCTTCTGTTACGCCAGAATCTGAGCACCCTCCATCCTCTGTTACTACAGGCGTTCCCACGCCTGTTTCTAATCTTATTGCTACAGGTTATGAAGTTGATGCTGCAACTGAGGCGGACGCGGAATTAGACTATCCTACTTTGAGAAAGCTTTCTCAAAAGCTGTATTCCAGCGCCACTACCTCAGCTACATCTCCATATCTGCCACCAACACATACGGCAATGGCCCCTCCCAATTATCCACCAGCTACCAACACTAATCCTTATTTTTAACGGCAGGACGTTCGGGGATGAGAAGGATGCTTCAGAGGGGGACATAACAAAGAAATGTGGAATCTCCCCTCGGCCCAGCAAGCTGGCGGAGCAATGTTCGTCATCCCAGACCAATTGGGCTTATTTGATGATGCTTTTGATAAGTGGTCATCTATTACAAGAAACCATGTTCCAACTCAGCGCTTGACGGATGCCAGGGACAAGCTAGAGTACATGGAAAATCTATTGGGAGAAGTTGAGAAGCTCACGTGGATACAGTGGCGGATGCACTATGATATAGAATATCAAGCCCTTATCAACTCTGGAGATGGGAGAGAAGGAACTCAAAACATCATTTCTCAGATGAGGCGTGTCTTCACACTTGAAGATCCAGCTCAAGGATCTATAGTAATCCAAGATACGGCTTACCGCGACCTGGAGAGGCTTTCATGTGATAATGTGAAAAACATTATCCAGTACATGAATGAATATATGAGGCTCGCCTCCAAGAGAGGAATGCTCTACATTAACATGGAGCTTTCAGAAAAATTCTGGTTAAAAATGCCTGGAGATCTCGGAAGAAGGATCAAGGCGGCATTCGAACAAAACTATTCTGGTAATGTTATTGGTGTTATCCCACGAAGACATTTTGCTTACAATTACCTCGAGGAGGAATGCAAGGATGCTGCATTCAAGAGGGCCTTGAAGAATCTTTCCTTCTGTAGTCAAATTCTAATTCCAGGATATTATAAGAAGGAAAAGAAATATGGCGTGCGAAGATCCACAACATACAAAGGGAAGCCTCATGACACTCATGTTCGCATTGAAAAGAGAAAGCATCTAGTTCGTAACAGACGCTGCAAGTGTTACCTGTGCGGACAAGAAGGGCATTTTGCAAGGGATTGCCCTAGTGAAAGAAGAAATGTGAAAAGAGTCGCAATCTTTGAACAGCTTGAAGTCCCAGAAGATTGTGATATTGTATCAGTCCAAGAAGGTGAAGACCAGAGTGACGCTATCTTTAGCGTCTCTGAAGGTGAAGACTGCAAAGAGATACAAAGATCCCTTCGAACCATAATTCAGGAAGAGCAGCTCTATATGCTTGGTGAATTTGATGGAGGATATAGACCTCAGGTATGCCTACCGGATGCACAACTCAATTGCTTACATGACTGGCAGCTTAATGACTTTGTGCAGCCTCAACATGAAAGATGTGTTTGTTGCAAAAGAATCTCGATGCAAAGGGCAAGAATTCACTGCCCAAAGTGCTTCGTAACGACGTGTAATCTCTGTGGCCCCCATTACTTCAAGAAGGAAGTCCCCGTGGCTCTAGCGGCACCGGCACCCTTATTTCCACAGAGGCTCCTCCAGGAACAACAATATTACATCGCTCGGTGTGATGGAGAAATAGAAAGGCTCAAAAAGGAAGTGGAATTCTACAGAAAGCAGGTTGAGGAACTTGAGCTCGAGAGGCATCTGGCTCAAGCATATGAGGAACTAAAGGGGAAAGGAATCTGGGAGGAAGGCTCATCTGCAAAAACTAACCAAGCTGAAGAGGAAAACCCGGCTTAAGAAGAAGAAGCGGGTGGGATGATTTTCCAGGAGAGTATCCAAAAAATCACTATGAAAGGCACTACAGAACCAGAACCAATAGCCGGCCCAAGACTGGTAAAAAACATGTTATATAACATGAATGTTGAATTTGAAATCCCTACTGTCCCCAGATTTAAGTTGAAAGCAATCCATGACACCGGAGCTACAATGTGCTGCATTGATGAGGAGACAATTCCAAGGGACGCTCTGGATCAGAATAGTTGCATTGTCCATTTTAGCGGCATAAACTCCAAGCAAATTGCTAGTAAGCGCCTGAAAGGAGGACAGATGCATATTGGGGATAATATCTTCTGAATCCCTTACACGTACAGTTTTAGGATGGAGCTTGGGGACGGGATTCAGATGATCATAGGCTGCAATTTTATCAAAGCTATGCAGGGGGGAGTCTGTATCGATGGTAACATTGTAACCTTCTACAAAAATTTGACAGTTATCAATACTACTCCCACAACATCTTTGGCAGCAGCCATTGAGGAATTGAACTTAGAAGATGATGAATATATTGACATCAAAGAGTCAATATACTACAATGCCGGGGAAAGTCGGGAAATTTTCCTACAAAGGTTCTCTCCCATACTCAGAAATTTGAAGGAAGCAGGATTCATTGGCGATGATCCTCTTCACCACTAGGGCAAAAACAAAATTCTCTGTTATCTGGACATCAAAAACCCGGATTTTACTATTGAAGATCGCCCCTTAAAACATGTCACCCCTCAGCTGCAGGAGGCTTTTCGAAAACACATGAAGATTTTGCTGGACTTGGGAGTCATCAAGCCTAGTCAAAGTCGTCATAGGACCACAGCCATGATTGTGAATTCAGGAACAAGTATCGACCCGAAGACTGGGAGGGAGGTCAAAGGAAAAGAGCGCATGGTCTTTAATTACAAGCGCCTCAATGACCTGACAAACAAAGACCAATATAGTCTACCGGGCATCAATACCATTCTCAAACGGGTAAGCCATAGCCAAATATATTCAAAATTTGATCTTAAAAGTGGCTTTCACCAGGTAGCGATGCACCCAGACTCCGTTGAATGGACTGCTTTCTGGGTTCCGGATGGACTCTTTGAATGGCTTGTTATGCCATTCGGTCTTAAAAATGCCCCAGCTGTGTTCCAGAGGAAAATGGATAACTGCTTCAAAGGTACTGAAGACTTCCTTGTAGTATATATTGATGACATTCTAGTGTTTTCCCAGAGGGAGGAGGACCATGCAAAGCATTTGAAGATCATGCTTAAGATCTGTGAAGATAATGAGTTGATCCTGAGTCCTACCAAGATGAAAATAGCAGTCTCCGAAGTCGAATTTCTTGGCGCCATAATTGGTAACAGAAAACTCAAACTGCAGCCACATATTATTAAAAAGATTGCTAATTTTCAGTAACAGAATCTCACAGAGAAGAAGGCGATGCGTTCGTGGCTTGGCATTTTAAATTACACCAGACCATATATACCAAATCTGGGAAGGCTGCGCAGTCCTCTCTATGCAGAGACGAGCCCTACTAGGGATAAACGAATGAATCGACAAGACTGGGTTCTAGTGAAGCAGATTAAGGAGCTGGTCCAAAACCTTCTTGATCTCGAAGTCCCTCCTGAACAATGTTTTATGATCCTAGAGAGGGATGGATGCATGGATGGGTGGGGTGGAGTCTGCAAATGGAAGCTGCAACAATTTGACCCAAGGAATACGGAGAGAGTTCGCGCCTATGCTAGCGGCAAATTTAATCCGCAAAAATCAACAATCGACGCAGAAATCCATGCAGTCATGAATACTATGGAGGCCTTAAAAATTTATTATCTGGACAAGAAGGATCTCATTATCTGCACTGATTGCCAGGCGATTATTAGTTTCTTTAATAAAGCAGCTGGCAATAAACCTTCAAGGGTTCGGTGGATAGCCTTCACAAATTATGTCACTGGAACCGGGATCAATGTGCACTTTGAGCATATCGAGGGGAAAGAAAATCAGCTTGATGATGCCCTCTCCCGACTAATCTCTTGTTTAGTGTTTTCAGGATGGCCCAACAAGGAACTGTTAAAAACCTTGGAGCTAGCGGCGCTCGCAGTCCAGGAAATCAAGGAGTTCCCCAACCGCAAAGCCCAACACCAGCTGGCACAATCCCTCCAGATGATCCAGGAGTCATTAAACAATACGAACAGCTCGTACGCCTCCTAAGCTACCTCCCCATGCAACTTGAAATGTATGATGAAATAAGAGAAGACATCCATAGGATGGAAGAAGAAATCACAGCCAAAGCTCTTGCACCCCTCCTGATACTAAGGGAAATCCACATAATCAAAATGACCAAATGCAAACGACTTGCCACTAAAGATAACTTTTGGGGTACATGGTACCCTGCTGTCAAACAGCTTAATGAACAACTTGAAACAGCTGTCAAGCTTGTCCAAGATTCGGTCCAGAGGATGAGTAATTTCCTCCTTTGAAGTAGAAGTGGTGGACCCCTGCTACTTAATCCTGATAAGCACGAATATATGCTCGTGCTGGTCTATGCTGTAAAGGATACAACTTGTGTGCTAAGTCCTGATAAGCACGAATATATGCTCGTGCTAGTCCATGCTGTAAAGGGTACTACTTGTGTGCTACTCATAAGCATGATCATGCTGGTATGTGCTGTAAAGACTAATAAGTAGGGTGACGCCTATGTAACCTCTACTTACCTTGAAGAGGCACTCTTCGCCTCTATATAAGAGTTTGCTTGTAACCTTGCAGGGATCATCAGAAAAACGATCCTAGGCACTGATAATAAGAATCTGTGAATTTTTCCATATCTTCTCCTTATTTCTTATTGTCATATTGTCATCTCGCTCAGCAAGCTCGAGTGCAATCCCGGTCACACCCATCCGAATCCGCACGCATATACCACGCTGGTATCAGAGCTCTACTACTACTACTTCTAATACTGCTTCTACTGCTAAAACTACAACAACTATTACTGCTACTTGTTCTACTACTACTACTGCGACTGCTATTAATTCTACTACTGTTATTGCTACTCCAACTACCAGCACTACTACACCTACTACTACTCCTCCTGCAACTCTTCATACTACAACTCCTCCTCCTACTACTACTACAATTTCTACTTCCACCAACACTACTACTACTACGGCAACTATGAATACTACTATCACAATTACTGTTACTACTACTACGACTACTACTACAACTACTACTACTACAAGTACTCCTACTGCTCTTGCTACCCCAACTACCACTATTACTCCTACTACAACTACTACTACTACAATTACTTCTTTTACAACTACTAATACTACAACTAGTACTACTGCTGCTTCAGCTACTACTAATATCACTACTACTACTACAACTCCTACTACTACTTCTACTAATACTACTACTGCTCTTGCTGCACTTCTTCTTCCACTGCTACTACAACTACTGCTACTCGCACTACTACAACAACAACAATAACTACTACTACTACTATTCCTTCTAGTACCACTATTACAACAACTTCTACTGCTACTACTGTTGCTATTCCTACTACTACAACTACTACTACTATTGCAACTACTAACCCTGCTACACTGCTACTGCTACGCTAACTATTACTACTACTACTACTACTACTACTACTACGACTACTACTACTACTCCTACTACTACTACACCGACTACTATCCCTACTCCTACTTCTACTCCTACTCCTAGTCCTACTTCTCTTAGTAATGCTGCTACTACTATTTCTACTACAACTACCACTACTACCACCACTACTAATCTTATATTGAGTCCTACTACTGCTACTACTACTACCACTACTACCCCTACTACTTCTACTATTACTAGGATTCCTACACCTACTCCTACTATCACTACAACTACTCCCCCTCCTACTATTGCGACTACAACTACTAATACGTCTACTACTCCAACTACTACTACTCTTGCTACTATTCCCACTCCTAATACTACTAATACTATGCATACTACTACTAATACTTCTACTACTATTACTACCATACTTTTACTGTTGCAGCAACCACTACTATTACAGCTTGTACAACTACTCCTACTCCGGCTACTGCTACTACTACTCCTGCTCTGACTACTACTATTACTACTAATACAACTACTTCAGCTAATGCTACTACTCCTACTACTCCAACTACTACTACATCAACTCTTACTCTTACTCCAACTCCTACTACTATTACTACAACTCACAATAGAACAACTACTACTACCGATGCAACAACTATTACTACTTCTACTACGACTACTACTACTATTACCACTACTCCTCCTACTACTACTTCTACTACTACTACTGCTACTGCTACTGCTACTACTACTACTATTACAACTACAAGCACTATTGCTACTACTGCTACCACTACAACAACCACTACTAGTATTAGAACCACTACTACAACTACTACTACTACTTCTTCTACTATTACAACTACTACTCTTGCACCTACTCTTATTGCTGCTACTACTACTACTACTCCTACTCCTACTCCTACTACAACAGCTATTGCTCCTACTCCTACTACAACAGTAGCATCTACTACTACTACTCTGCTAGTACAACTACTACTACTAGTACTCCTACCACTACTACTACTATTACTACTACTACTACTACTACGAATACTACTTCTAATACAACAACTACTAATAATACTACTGCTACTAGTACTAAAACTACTACAACTACTACTTCAACTAATACTGCTGCTCCTATTGCTGCATCTGCTACTACTACTACTATGAGTACTACTCGACTCCTACTACTACGAGTACTTTTGCTACCACAACTACAACTACTACTACTCCTACTATTGCTACTACTACACCAACTCCTACTCCTATTATTGCTACTACAACTACTACTCCCGCTCCTACTCTAACTCCACTATTACTACTCCTACTCCTCCTACTGCTACTCTACTAGTACAACTGCTACTACCAGTAGTCCTACTACTACTCTACTACTATTAGTCCTACTACTACTACTACCACTAATAATAAAACTACTACTACTACTACTATTATTACATTTGCTGCTGCAGTCACTACAACTGCTGCTATTACTACTACTACTACTACTTCTACCACTACACCTACTCCTACTACTACTCCCGCTACAACAATTACTACTACTACTACTACTACTACTACTACTACTACTACTACTGCTGCTGCTGCTACTTCTACTACTACTACTACTACTGCTGCTGCAACTATAACAACAACTTCTACTACTACTGCTCCTACTACTTCTCCTACTGCAGCTGCTACTACTACTGCAGCTACTACTACTATTGCTGCTGTTGCTACAACAACAACTACTACCACTATTACTACTACTTCTAGTACTACTACATCAACAACAACAATAACAGCAACAGCTACTACTACTTCTATAATTATTACTACTACAGCAACTATAACAACTACTACTTCTACTACTACTAACAACAACAACAACAACTACTACTACTACTTCTACTACTACTACAATAACAACAACAACAACAACAACAACCACAACAACAACAACTACTACTACAACAACAACTATTGCTACTTATACTACTACTACAACAACAACTACTACTAGTACTACGACTTGTACTACTACTTCTACTACTACAACTACTGTCGCTACTACTTCTACGACTGCTATTGCAACTGCTACTACGACAACTACTACTACTACTACTGCTACTACTACTACAACAACAATTGCTACTACTACTACTATTGCTACTATTATGACTACTACTACTACTTCTACTGTTACTACTACTTCTACTATAACTACTACTAGTACTATCTCGATTCCTTGTCCTAGTACTGCTACTACTACTTTCCTACTACCACAAATGCTACTACTACTGCTGTGACTATGCCTACAACAACAACAACAACAACTACTACTACTACTAATGCTACAACTACAACTACTACTGCTACTACTACTACTCTTGCTAAAACTACTATAACTACTACTTCTATTACTACTGCGCTGCAGCTGTAGCAGCTACTACTGCTACTACTACTACTACTATTACTACTATTACTACTAGTACTACTACTACTACTTCTACTACTCCTAATCCAACTCCTACTGCTACTACTACTAGTTCAACAGCTACTACTACCACTACTACGACTACTACTGCTCCTACTACTACTACTCGTACTCCATATGATAGAAATACTACTCACATAGCTACTACTACTATTGTTGCTACTGCTGCTGATGCTATAGCTGCGGATTTTACTACTACTACTACTTCTACCACTGCTCTTGCTCGACAACAACTCCTGCTACTCCTACTACCACACCTACTCCGACTAGTCCTATGACTACTGCTACAACTGCTACTACTACTACTACTCCTTCAACTTTTACTTCTGCTCAAATGCCTACAACAACTACTACTACTTCTATGGCTACTACCACTGCTACTACCATTCCTATTACTTCTACTACTACTACTACCACCACTTCTACTACTACTAGTACTATTGCGACTATAAGTACCACAACTACTCCTATTACTACTATTACAGGTACTACTGCTGCTACTACAATTACAAATACCACTCATACTATTACTTCTACTTCTACTATTGCTTCTGGTACTACTACTACTACGACTGCGAATGCCACTACTACTATTGTTGCTGCTGCTGCTGCTGCAACTATTTCTTTGACTGCTGCAACTACAACTGATGTCGCTACTACCACTGCTATTGCAACTACTAATACCACTGCTGCTGCTGCTACTACAACTAAAACTATTACTACTACTTCTACTGCTACTACTACAACAATAACAACAACCACTACTACTATTACTACTACTAATACTACTACTACTTCTACTACTACAACTATTACTAATACTTTTACTACTACTACTACTACTACAACAACAACAACAACTACTACTATTACAAATACTACTATTACTACTTCTACTACTACTACTACTATTGCTACTACTTGTACTACTACTACTGCTACTGCTACTATAAATACAACTACTATTTCTACTTCTACTACTACAACTACTACACCTACTGCTACTGCTACTCCTACTACAACTATGGATGCTACTACAACTAATAGTATCTCTATTCCTAGTCCTAGTAGTGCTACTAGTACTAATCCTACTACTACGACTGCCCCAACAATTGCTACTACTACAACTACTACTGCTACTGCAACAACTACAACTTGAACAACAATTGCATCTACTACTATTACTACTACAACCACTACTGCTTCGACTACTACTACTACCACAACAACTGTTGCTCTTAATACTACAGCTACTACTACTAGTACTACTGCTACTCCTACTACTGCTTCTCCTATTGCTACTACTACTACTATAACTACTCCAACTACTACTACTGTTGCTAGTGCTACTACTACTACTACTACTACTACTACTACTACTACTACTACTACTACTACTACTATTGCTACTCCTTCTGCTACTACTACTACTACAACTACTGCTAGTGCTAGTGCTACTACTACTCCTACTGCTACGGCTACTACTAATACTACGGCTACTACTTCTACTATTGCTACAATTACTATAACTTTTACTACTACTGCTACTGCTACTAGAACTACATCAACTGCTTCAACGGCTACAGCCGCTACTGCTAGTACTATTACCACTACTATCACTACTACTATTTTTTCTACTAGTACTGCTTCCGCTATATTGCTACTACTACAATGACTGCTACTAGTACTGCAATTATTACAACAACAACTACTACTACTATTACTACTACTACTACTACTACTACAACTCTTCTTTCTAATACTACTACTACTACTACTATTACTACTCTTCTTTATAATATTACTACTACTACTACTATTGTGGCAACTTTTGCTGCTACTGCTAGTACTGCTACTACTGCTACTACTGCTACTACTACAACAACTACTACTGCTATTCATGCTATAGTTACGACAACTACTACTACTGCAACACCTACTACAATTACAACTACTATTACAACTTCTTCTACTACTACAAAACTACTACTACTACTTCCCCTACTATTAGTACAACTACTAATATTGCTATTGCACCTACTACAACTACTATAATTTCTACTGCTATTACTACTATTGTTGTTGCTGCTGCTACTACTACTACTACTGCTGCTACAACTTGTACAACTACAGCTATTGCTGCTAGAACCACCGCTACCTCTTCTACAAGTGATACTCCTACTGCTGCACCTGCTACTGCTACTATTGCTGTTGGTGCAGCAACTACTACTATTACTTCTACAACTGCTACTACTACTTCTACTACTAGTAGTGCTAATTCTACTATTACAACAACTGCTAATATTAATACTACTACTACTACTACTACATTTACAACAACAACAACAACTACTACTACTACATCTCCTCCAGCTATTATTGTTATTAGTACTACTACAGCTACAACGATTGCTACTGCTACTCCTACTACTACTACTACTACTACTACTACTTCTTCTACTATTGCTACAACGGCTACTACTACGACTACTCCTATTACAGCTATTACTGCTGCTATTGCTACTATTACTACTACTGGTATTACTCCTGCTACTACTATAAATACTGCTACTCTGATTATAGCTACTACTACTACTTCTACTACTACTACCACTCCTATTACTACTATTACTATTGCTACTATTACTACGGCTGCTACTGCTTCTAATCCAGCTATTACTACAACTACAAATACTGCTACTATTACTACGGCTACTACTCCAACTATGGTTATTACTATAGCTATTACTATGGCTAGGCTAGTACAACTGCTTATCCTACTACTGCTACCACTCATACAACTACTAGTATTGCTACAACTACTACAACAACTACAACTACTACTCCTATTGCTGCACCTGCTACTACTACTATTTCTGCTATTCCTAAGACTCCCACAACTGCTTATCCCACTGTTGCTAATGCCACTATTGCTGCTATAACTACTGCTACTATTACAACCACTACAACTACTACTACTACTATTACTACTACTACAATTACTACTACTACTCCTACTAGTAGTACTACTAATACTACTACTAATACTACTACTAATACTACTCCTACTACTACTAATAATACTAATACTAATACTACTACTAATACTGTTACTACTACCCCTAATACTACTACAGCTACAACTACTAGTACTTCTGCTACTACACCACTACCACTAGTACAACTAATACAAATATTACTACTATGCCTGCTACGTCTGCCACAACTTTTCCTATACTACAAAAACTAATGCGACTTTTACTACTACTCCCACTTTAGCTACATCTACTACTATTGCTACTAATATTACAGCTACTACTACAACTAATGCAATGATTACTACAACTACCACTGCTAGTTCTACAACTACTCCAACTACTATTCCTTCTACTAGTCCTGCTATGGCTGCTACTTCTAGTACTACAACCTCAACTACTATTACTACTACTAGTAATAGTACTATGACAACTACTACTACAAGTACTACTACTACTACTACTACTACTACTACTACTACTACTACTCCGCCTACTACTACTCCTACTACTCCTACTACTACTACTACTACTACTACTACTACAACAACAACTACTATACCCGCAACTACTTCTGCTTAGACAACTGCTACGACTATTACTATTACTACTACCATGACTACCACTACTACTACTACTACAACTACTACTACAACAACAACAACTACTACTATTACTGCTACTACTACTAGTAAAATAATAACTATTCCCAGTCCTACTCCCAATACTGTTAATACTACTATTTCTACTAGTACTACTCCTACTAGTACTATTGCTACAGCTACTACTACTCCTACTCCAACTCCTACTACTACGACTACTACTACAAGAAGTACTACTACTTCTACTAATACTAACACTATTACTACTACTCCTCCTATAAATACTAATATTACTACTACTGCAGCAATTGCTACTACTACAACTACTACCACTACTACTACCACCACTATTACTGCTACTACAACTACTATGCCTAATACGGCTGTTACTACTACTGCTACAACTGCTACTACTACTATTGTAAGCACTACTACTCTAACTACGACTACTACTATACCATTACTACTACTACTACAGCTACTACTACAACTACTCCTACTACAACCACAACTACTACTGCTATTATTGCAAATACAGCTAATACTACTTCTAATGCTACAAGTACAACTGCTAATACTACTACACCTTTTATGAGAGCAACTACTACGACTACTACTACTATTCCAGCCGAAACTGTACTACTACTACTGCTGCTGCTATGACTATTCAGACTCCAACTCCTGCTACTACTACTACTACCCCTACTCCAACTACTACTACTACCACTACTACTACTATTACTACTCCTACTACTGCTACTACTACCACTACAACTACTACTACTCGTTGTAACATTCCTACTCCTACCCCTACTACTACTATTGCTGCTACTACTTCTGCTAGTACTCATACAACTACTACTGCTACAACTACCACAACTACTACTGCTACTACTTCTACTGCTACTTCTGCTACTGCTACTTCTAGTATAGCTACACCTACTACAATTACTACTAGTACTAATCATGCTTCTCCTGTTGCTATAGCTACTACTACTCCTAAGGCTACTACAGATACTACTACTATTACTTCTGCTGCTCCTACTAGTATAGCTACTACGGCTCCAACTACGCCATCTACTATTGCTACTACTACTACTACTACTACCCCTAGCACTGTTTCTACTACCTCTACTACTACTACCACCATGACCACTACTACTAATACGAATACTATTACTACTACTGCTACTACAACAACTACTCCTACAGCTACTCCTAAGACTACTACAACAACCAAAACAATAACTACTACTACTACTATTATGACTTCTACTACCACTACTACTGCTACTACGATAACTTCTACTACTACTACTACTACTCTAGTACTACTATTGTTGTCGTTGCTGCTACTACTACTTCTACTTTTACTTCCACAACTACTACTACTACTACTAGTATTACTACTACTACTCCAACTCCTACAGTAACTACTACTCCTACTTCAACTCCTATAGTTACTTCAACTACTACTATTACACCTACTCCAACTCCTACTACAACTCCTATAGCTGTTACAACTACTACTACTGCTACCACAACTAATACGACTACTGCTACTCCAACTCCTACAACAACTCCTACTACTACTCCTAATCCAACTCCTACAAAAACTACTACTACTAATGCTACTACTACTAC
>RXID01011293.1:0-10503 GCA_005019695.1 Trichopus zeylanicus subsp. travancoricus
AGCAGTAGTGGTACTACTTGTTGTTGTTGTTATCATAGCAGTATTAGTAGTAGTAGTAGTAGTAGTCGTAGCCGTATTAGCAGTAATAGTAGTAGTAGTAGTGGTACAAGTGGTAGTAATAATACTACCACTACTACTGCCACTACTACTACTATTAGCACTACTACTACCACCACTACTACTATTACCACTACTACTACTACCACTACTATTGCTACTACTATAGCTACTACTACAGTAGTATAGTAGTAGTAGTCATAGCGGTATTAGTAATAATAGTACTAGTAGTAGTAGCAGTAGTAGTACTAGTTGTTATTGTTGCTATTATTATTGTCATAGCAGTAGTAGCAGTAGTAGTCATAGCCATGTTAGCAGTAATAGTAGTAGTAGTAGTAGTGGTACAAGTGGTAGTAATAGCAGCAATAGTATAGTAGTTACAATAGTATTAGTAGTAGTAGCAGTAGGAGTAGCAGTAGTAGCAGTAGCAGCAACAGCAATAGTAATAACAGCAGTAGTAGTATGAGTAGTAGTAGTAGTATGTAGTGGTAAGAGTAGTAGTCATTATAATAATTGTAGTTGTAATACTGGTTGTAGTAGTGGTAGTAGTAGTACTAGTAGCAGCTGCAGCAGTAGTAGTAGTAATAGTAGTAGCAGTAATAACAATAGTAGTAGGAGTTGTAGTAGTAGTAGTAGCAAGAGTAGTAGTTATAGTAGTAGCATTATTATTAATAGTTGTGGTAGTAATAGTAGTTGTAGCAGTAATTGCAAAAGGAAGAGTAGTAGTTATAGTAGTAGCAATTATAACAGCAGCAACAGCAGCAGCAGCAGCAATAGTAGTAGCAGTAGCAATAGTAAAGAAGTAGTAGTAGTGCAGAGAGTAGGATTAGTAGTAATAATAGAAGTAGTAGTTGTAGTCGCAGGATTAGTAATTGAAGCAGCAGTAGTTGTTGTTATTGTTGTTGTAGTCGCAATCGTAGTAATTATAGTAGTAGTTGTTGTTGTTGCTGTTGTTGCAGAAGTAGTTGTAGTAGTAGTAGTAGTAGTTGGTGTAGTAGAAGAAGTAGTAGTAGTAGTTGTTGTAGTAGTACGAGCAGTAGCTATAGTAGTAGTAGTTGTTGTTGTTGTAGAGGCAGTACTGGTAGAAGTAGCTAGTAGTAGTTGTTGTAGTGGTTGTAGTCGTAGTAGTGCTAGCTGTTGTAGTTGTTGTAGTTGTAGTAGACCTAGTAATAGTAGTAGTAGTAGTAGCAGAAGTAGTAGCCGTAGTAATAGTTGAAGTAGTAGTTGGAGTAGTAGAAGTAGTAGTAGGAGTAGTAGTTGTAGTAGTAGGAGTAGTAGCAAGAGTAGAAGTTGTAGTAGTAGTAAATGTAGGAGTTGTAGAAGTAGTAGTAGTAGCATTAGTAGTAGTTTTAGTAGTAGGTGTAGTAGTCCTAGCAATAGGAGTAGTTGTAGTAGTTGTAGTCGTAGTAGTTCTAGTAGTTGTAGTAGTTATAGCAGTAGAAATGGTAGTAGCAGTAGAAGTAGTAGTGGTAGTCATCGGAGTAGCAGTTGTCAATGTTGTTGTAGTAGAGTGTTGGTTGTAGTAATGGTAGTAGTAGTTGTTGTCATAGTAATAATAGTAGTTTTAGTAGTTGTAGTAATAGTAGTAGTAGTAGTAGTACAAGTAGTAGTAGTTGTAGTAGTAATAGTAGTGACCATAGTTGTAGTAGTAGTCATAGCAGTAGTAGTTGTTGTTGTTATTAATGTTGTGGTAGTAGAAGTAATAGTACTAGTGTTAGTCTTAGTAGTAGTAGTAGTGGTAGTAGTAGTAGTAGTAGTAGTAGTAGTAGTAGTAGCAGTAGTCCTAGTAGTAGTTGTAATAGTAGTAATTGTCATAGTAGTAGTCACAGTTGTATAGGTTGTTGTAGTTGTAGTAGTAGTAGTTTACAATAGAGTAGCAGTAGAAGTAGTAGGAGTAGTAGTAGTAGTAGTAGTAGGAGTAATACTACTAGGAGTATTAGGAGTAGTAGATGTAGCAGTAGTAGCAAAAGTAGCAAAAGTAGTAGTAGTAAGAGTCATAGTCAGAGAAATAAGAGTTGCAGTAGTAGTACTAATAGTAGTTATAGCAGAAGTAGTACTAGTAGTAGTTAGTGTAGTAGTAGTAGTGGTAGTTGTTTTAGTAGTAGTAGTATTAGCAGTAGCTGTGGTAGTATTAGTAGTAGTAACAACAGCAGTAGTAGTAGTTGTAGTATTACTAGTAGTCATAGTCGTAGTCGTAGTAGTAGTAGTAGTCTTTGTTGTTGTTGTTATTGCTAATGTTGTGGTAGTAGAAGTAGTAGTAGTAATAGTAGTAGTAGTAGCACAAGTAGCAATAATAATAGTAGGAGTAGTAATGGTAATAGTTGTAGTAGTAATTATAGTAGTAGGAGTCATAGTTGTAATAGCATTAGCAACAGCGGCAGTAGCAGTAGTAGTAGCACTAGGAGTAGTAGTAGTAGTAGTAGTAGTAGGAGTAGTAGTATTACTTATTGTGGTAGTGGTAGTAGTAGAAATAGTAGTAGTAGTATTCGGAGTTAGAATTATAGGAGTAGTTGTATTAGGAGTAAGAGTAGTAGGAATAGTAGTGGTGGTAGTAGTAGTAGTAGTTGTTGTAGTAGCAGTAGTAATAGTTGTAGTAGTAGAAGTAGTACTAGTAGTGGTAGTAGTGGCAGTAATAGTAGTAGTAGTAGTAGTAGTAGCAGCTATTGCCACAGTTAGGGCTGTGCATTATTCGGTCAAAACTGAATTAATCGACCGACCGAAACCGAATAACCAATTCAGTTCGAGTTATTCGGTTTTCGATTTTGTTTCGGTTTTGAAAAATAAAAAATTGAAAATTCGGTTCGGTTTCGGTTTCTGATTTTCGAAAACCATAAAAACCGAACCGAACCGAATTATATAGATACCTATATACTGCGGTTAGGTTTCAGTTTTGGGCTAATCGGCTCAAACAACTAGGCCGAACCCTAGATGGCGTATATATGCCTGCGTTTTCTCAGAGTGGTTCGCCGCTCTGGCAGTCTCACTCTCGCCTCTCGCTTCAGCACTAACCCTAATCCCTCTCACTGTCGCCGCTCTCGCTCTCGCCGCTACGGACCTGCGGTGCTGTGCCTTCATCACTACAGTTACGGTGCTGCGCCGTGTCAGTGACATCACTTTCGTCCACCCCCGGACCCCCCTCCTCCTCTGAGGCTCTGAGTCCCGATGCCTCTCTCTGGTCGACGCTCTGAGCTTCAATCTCTCATTTTTCTATGATGGATTAAGCTGCAAGGTGAGCGTATTTAGGGAATTATGAAATTTAGGGTTGATTTTTTTTTAAATTAAATTAGGGTCTTTTGATTTCATACGATTTTATTGTTAGATCAGTAAATCCTCAGTTTTGAACTGATGATTTTTCTTCTCCTTCATCCCTACAGCTACGGTGCTGCGCCGTGTCAGTGACATTGCTTTCATCCACCCCCGGACCCCCCTCCTCCTCTGAGGTTCTGAGTCTCGATGCCACAATATCTCTCTGATTGACACTCTGAGCTTTAATCTCTCATTTTTTTTACAACTGATTAAGCTGCAAGGTGAGGGTATTTAGGGTTGATTTTTTGTGAAATTAAATTAGGGTTTTTTGATTTCATACGTTTTTATTGTTAACCCTTTTGTCCACGGTCCACTCCCGGACCCCCCCTCCTCTCCTCTGAGGCTCTGACTCTCTGAGTCCCGGCGCCTCAATATCTCTCTGGTCGACGCTCTGAGCTTCAATCTCTCATTTTTCTACAACGGATTAAGCTGCAAGTTGAGAGTATGTTGGAAATTATGAAATTTAGGGTTAATTTTTTGTGAAATTAAATTAGGATTTTTTCATTTCATACGATTTTATTGTTAGATCAGTAAATCCTCAGTTCCAAACTCCCAATTTTTCTTCTCCTTCATCCCCGGTGGCATCGCTTTCGTCCAACCCCGGACCCCCCTCCTCCTTTGAGGCTCTGACTCCCAACGCCTCAATATCTCTCTGTGAGTAGCCTTCGAGGCTCTGAGCTTCAATATCTCATTTTCTACAACGGCATCATCGGGATCAAATTGCAAGGTTAGGGTTGAATTTTGTGCAATTAAATTAGAGTTTTTTGATTTCATACGATTTAATCTGTAATTCTGTATTTTTCTATTCATAGATGTTGAACAAGGATGACAGTTTGTAGCTTTAAAATACAAATCCAGTTATTCCAAGTCCAATGCCAATTTCTGCTTCTCAGGAAAGTTTTACGCCTATGGCTATCAAAATTTCAAACGAGGGCAATGCAACTACGTGCAGTACAAAGCCTCCAATGCCGAGAAAAAGAATGGCAGCACGATCAGCTATATGGGAGCATTACACAAAGTTCACAAACTCGGGCAAGTCAACAAAAGCCATATGCAACTACTGTGGTAATGAATTCTTTTGTGATTCAAAAAAAAATGGTACTTCTTCTCTTAGACATCACATGAATCATTGCAAGAAATATCCATATAATGTTGATACACATCAAACACAACTTGCTATGCAACCTATTCAGAAAGAAGTAGCAAATGAGTCTGTGCTATCTAGCTGGAAGTTTGATTAAGAAAAATTAGAAAAGCACTGGCACACATGATTGTTGTAAATGAACTGCCTTTTAGTTTTGTGCAACATGAAGGCTTTCAATACTTTATGTCTCAAGCTTGTCCTAGATTTTGAATGCCTTCACGTTGGACTATGACTAGAGACTGTTTTCGACTCTACCATGATGAAAAGGTAAAGTTGAAACAATATTTCAGAGAGTCCAAACAGAGAGTTTGTTTGACCACTGATACTTGGACCTCAATTCAAAACATAAACTATATGTGTATCACAGCACATTATATTGATATTGATTGGAACTTGAAGAAAAAGCTTTTGAATTTTTGCAAAATTACAAGTCATAAGGGTGAAGTTATAGGAAAAACAATTGAAACATGCCTCTCTGAATGGGGAACTGATAATGTTTTGATTGTTACTGTTGATAATGCCTCTTCAAATGATACTGCTATTTCCTATTTGAAGAAAAAAATTTTGAATTGGGGCACTTTTTTGGCACAAGGAAAATATATTCATATGCGTTGCATAGCACATATCATTAATCTTGTGGTAAAAGATGGTTTGATAGAGATGGCAGATTCCATTGCTCGGGTTAGATCTACTGTTAAATATGTGAGATTCTCCAGCAAGATGGCAGAGGTTCAAATAATGTGTGGAAATTGAGAAAATTGAAAGCAGAAAATGTCTTTGCTTGGATGTATCCACAAGGTGGAATTCCACCTATATGATGCTTGAAGCAGCTCAAACTTTTGAGCGGGCTTTTGAAAAATTTAAAAAGGAAGATAGAAATTTCTGTCATGAGCTTAATGATGAAGATGGAATTCCTCTGTCTTTTGACTGGCAGAATGTTAGGCGACTTATTACATTCTTAGAGCACTTCTATGAGTTGACTCTTAGAGTTTCTAGCTCTATGTATGTTACAAGTAATTTATTTTTTGATGAAATTTGTCAAGTTAACCTTCTTTTGAATCTGTGGAAAGTCAGCGGTGATATAAAAGTCCAAGATATGGCTGCTGTGATGAAGGACAATTATGACAAGTATTGGGGTGAGCCAAAGAAGATTAATATGCTTCTCTTTTCTCCTATTGTCTTTGATCCAAGACACAAGTTAGAATATGTTGAGTTTGGAGTTGAAAAAATGTATGAAGGTGAAAGAGGTGTTATGATGAGGAGAAAGTTGCATGAAGTTGTATATGATTTGTTCAAAGAGTACAGAATGCGACTACGGTCGGGAGGAATGCCATCTGGTGAAGGATCAAGTATGTGAAAGCAATCAGATAAATGCATGTTAAGCAGTCTATTTGCTGAGCATAGAAAAAGTTTCATGGGTGATGAAATGAAGTCTAAGCTAGACAAGTATTTATCAGAGGATATTGAAAAAAATGAGCCAAACTTTGATGTTCTGGGCTTCTGAAAAGTGGATAGCTGCAGATTTCCTATTCTGTCACATATGGATCGTGATATGTTAGCTATACCTATCTGTACAATGGCCTCTGAATCAGCTTTTAGCATAGGAGGGGGCATACTTGATCGTTTTCGTAGCTCTTTGACTCCTACACTAGTACAAGCTCTCGTTTGCACTCAATATTGGATTAAAAATTCAAAAACAGAAATCAATGTTGAGGAAAATTTGGAAGAACTTGAAAAGATTCAAGAGGGTAAGATTTGCATTGCTAATATTTTTATTATTGCATTGTATATTTCTTTATTATGATCAAATAATCATTGAATGGTTTTTTTATTTCAGAGTTGATAAAGATGAAATTGGATGTCGCAACCATTGAATTTTGTGAAGTCATCTTAAGGTTTGAATATGCTTACTTATTTTTTTATGCAGTTCCGTTCATGTTTCTAACTTTCTATGGTCATCTCTTGCAGATTCATTCTTATATATCCTTATCATTCATGTGCATCACAGCATCAGTGCATGTGTGAAGTTATGATCTTACAGTCCTTAGTTCCTTACCCATTTACCTACTTACCTGAAATTTTCTTAATTGCTTTTACTGTGATGATATTTTACTATGTTTTTTAGGTTCAATAGTATGATCCAACTATCCAGGGACAGGTATGTATCCAACTATTATTTTGTAGGAGCAGCCGAGCAGGTTGATGCCTGAGGGGAGACATCTTCATTTTTGATGATGCATCAAAGCCATCTGAGGCTCTTGAATTTTTTCTTTTATTTGAGGTTATGTTGTCTTTGGTGTTTTGATGCGGAGGTGTTCCAATGGTCCCCTACTCTGGCTTCGACCTCTTCACTTTGTAGGCGTGTAGCAATGGCATGGTTGTTTGGATAGCCTGTGAAGGCAACCACTACCTACCATTCGCTCACTGGGACAGCCAGAAAGGGATGCTGGGTATGACGGTATAAGGCGAATATGATGGTATGACCCTCTTGGAATTATTTTATGGTTTTTTTAATGGTATTTATTGAATTTTTCAAAAGTTGTTTGAGGCGATGAAGATGTTGAATCATTGGCTCATTGCCATATGCTATGCTCATATGTGGGCAAGTGACTGATTGGATGATTGTCTCCTTCTTTGGCTTCGCCCTAGTAATGTTATGCTGCTTGGAAGTTGGAACTTCTGGTTCTGGCTTCTGATATGTTACTTCTGTACACGGGACTACAGGAGATTTCTCAAGCTTTTCTTAATGGACCATTTGGCATGATATAATCCTTCAAAGTTAAAATGCTAACTGATTACTGAATTGATTATATTTATTCTAAACCAGATAATTACAGTTATTTATTCTGAACCACATAATTACAGTTGATCATATTTATTCTGAACCACATAATTGTTGAAGTGTTCTGCAGCAGTGCAGCTTCCCAGCTTCTGCTACTATACAATATACATTGTCTTGTTGCTCGCCTGCTCCTGCAAGTATAAAGTTGAAGTGTTGAACTGTTGAAGACTTGGAACTTGTAAGTCTTGAAGTGTCTTGCTACATGAAGTTGAACTGCTAAACTGTTGAAGTGTTTTGCAGCTTGCCTGCTTCTGCTAGACTTCTTCTATACATTGGCCTACTACTCCTGCTGCTGTGCTGCTCCTACTGTGCTGCTCCTGCAACTTGAAGACTTGATTCACTTGAAGTCTTGAAGTGTCTTGTTACATGAATTTGAGCTGTTGAAGTGTTTTGCAGCTTGTCCGCTTCTGCTAGACAGCTACTATACATGCTCCTCCTGCTGTGCGGCTCCTACTGCTTCTGCTGCTGTGCTGCTCCTGCAACTTGAAGACTTGATTCACTTGAAGTCTTGAAGTATCATGTTACATGAATTTGAGCTGTTGAAGCATTTTCCAGCTTGCCCGCTTCTGCTAGAATGCTAGTCTGCTACTATACATTAGCGCGCCGCCACTACTCCTAGCCTCCTTCTGCTCCTGCTGTGCTGCTCCTGTGTTGCTCTAGCAACTTGAAGTCTTGATTCACTTGAAGTCTTGATTCACTTGAAGTCTTGAAGTGTCTTGTTACATGAAGTTGAGCTGTTAAAGTGTTTTGCAGCTTGCCCGCTTCTGCTAGACTGCTAGCCTGCTACTATACATTATCCTGCTGCTGCTGCTCCTAACCTCCTGTTGCTCCTGCTGTGTTGCTCCTGTTGTGCTGCTCCTGCAACTTGAAGACTTGATTTACTTGAAGCCTTGAACTGTCTCGCTACATAAAGTTGAGTTGTTGCAGTATTTTGCAGCTTGCCCGCTTCTGCTAGACTTCTAGTCTGCTACTATACATTATCCTGCTACTGCTGCTCCTAGCCTCCTGTTGTGCTGCTCCTGCTGTGCTGCTCCTGCTGTGCTGCTCCTGCAATTTGAAGACTTGATTCACTTGAAGTCTTGAACTGTCTTGCTCCTGCTTGTGCGGTTGTGCCATTGTGGCATGTGAGATACTGAGATTAACTGATTATTTATTGGGTTGCAATTTGCAACTTGCAATTGGACTAGGTATTAGCCTATCAGGCTAGATTTAGGGTTAGTATAATGTATATCTTGTACTAATTTTTTTCCCTTATACAAATGACCAGATCCGTTCAGCCAGTCCTGTAAAAATTTGGTTTGCAATTCGGTTATAAACAAAATGAACTGAAATATTTCGGTTCTGTTTCGGTTCGATTTTTATACTATTCGGTTTGGTTCGATTTTGGTTTTTGAAAATTTCAGAAATTTCAGTTCGGTTGGTTCGGTTCGGTTTTAACCGAATGCCTAGCCCTAGCTGCAGTAGTAATAGTAGTTGTAGTAGTCGTAGGAGTAGTAGTAATAGTAGTAGTAGTAGAGATAATTGTAATAGAAATAGCAGTATTGGTACTAGCAGGAGTAGTAGTAGTAGAAGTAGTAGTAGTAGAAGTAGTAGTAGTAGGAGTAGTAATAGTTTTAACCGTAGTAGTTGTAATAGTAATAGTACTAGTAATAGTAGTTGTAGTTGAAGTAGTAGTAGTAGGATTTGTAGTAGCAGTGGTTGTAGTAGTTATAGTAGTGGCAGTACTTGTAGTAGCCTTGGTTGTATTAGCAGTAGTAGTAGTAGTAGTAGTATTAGTAGTAGCAGTAGTAGTACTTGTAGTAGTCATAGTATTAGTGTAGTAGTAGTAGTAGTAGTCATTATTGTTGTTGTTATTGCTAATGTTGTGGTAGTGGAAGTAGTGTTGGTGGTGGTGGTGGTCGTAGCAGTAGTAGTAGTAGTAGTAGTAGCAATAGTAGTAGCAGTAGTAGCAGAAGTAGCAATAGTAATAGTAGTAGTAGAAATAGTAGTAGCAGTAGTAGTAATTGTAGTAGAAGGAGTAGTAGCTGTAATAGCAGTAGCAGCAGCAGCAGCAGTAGTAACAGTAGGAGTTGGAGTAGTAGTAGTAATAGTAGGAGTAGTAGTAGTGGTGGAAGTAATAGTAGTAGTAGTTGCTGTAGTAGCTGTAGTAATAGTAATAGTAGTAGCAGTGGTAGTAAAAGTAGTAGTAGTAGTAGTAGCTGTTGCAGCAGTTGTAATAGTAGTAGCAATAGCCATACGTGTAGTGGTAGTAGTTGTTGTTGTTGTGATAGTAGTAATAGTTATAGCAGTAGTGGTACTAGTAGGAGTAGTTGTAGCAGTAGTAGTGCTGGTAGTAGTAGTAGTCATAGTTTTAATAGTAGTACTAGTAGAAGTAGTAGTAGTAGTAGTAGTAGTAGTAGTAGTAGTACAAATAGCAGCTGCAATGGTAGTAGTAGTAATAGTATAAGTAGTAGGAGTTTTAGTAGTAGTAATAGTAGCAGTAGCAAGAGTTGTAGTAGTAGTAGTAGTGGCGGTACTAGTAGTAGTTGTAGTCGTAGTAGTAAAAGCAGTAGTAGTACTAGTAGTAGTAGTAGTAGTGGTAGTAGTAGTACTAGTAGTTGTAGTATTAGTAGCAACAGTAGTAGTACTAGTTGTAGTAGTGGTGGTAGTAGTAGTAGTAGTAGAAGTAGTTGAAGGCGTTGGAGTAGTAGCACTAGTAGTAACAGTAGTAGTAGCAGCAATAGCAGTTGTAGTAGTAGGAGCAGCAGTAGCAGTTGTAGTAGTAGTAGCAACAGCAATAACAATAGTAGTAGTAGTACTACTAGTCGCTGTAGCAGTAGCGGTAATGGTAGTAGTAGCAGGAGTAGTAGTAGTACTAGTAGTAGCAGGAGAAGTAGTGGCAGTAGTAGTAGTAGGAGTAGTAGTAGTAGAATTAGCATTAGTAGTAGTAGGGGTAGTAGCAGCAACAGTGGTAGTAGTAGTAGTAGTAGCAGCATTAGTTGCAGTAGTAGCAGTAGAAGTAGTTGTAGTAGGAGCAGCAGTATTAGTGGTATTAGTAATAGTAATAGTCATACTACCAGTAGCAGCAGCAGCAACAACAGCAGTAGTTGAACTTGTAATACTAGTACTTGTCGTAGTTGTGGTAGTAGGAGTAGTAGTGGTAGTAGTAATCATA
>RXID01011294.1:0-44778 GCA_005019695.1 Trichopus zeylanicus subsp. travancoricus
TGCTGCTGCTATTACTACTGCTACTACTACTACTACTATGACAACTGCTACTTCTACTACAACTACTACTACTACTAATACCACAACTACTACTTCAGCTACTATGGCTACTACTACTTCCACTGCTACTATGGCTACTACTACTACTACTACTACTACTCTAGCTACTATTGCAACCAATGCAACTACTGCAACTGCTACTACTACTAACTAAAACTACTTCTGCTACTACTACTACTAATACTATTGCTAATACTGCTGCTGCAACTACTACAACTACTGCTACTGCTACTAATCCTTCTTTTCCTGCTGCTATTGCGACTGCTACTACTGCAACAACTACTACTATGACTGCTACTGCTATTGCTGCTGCTTCTGCGGCCACAACTACTACTACTGCTACCACTACTTTGATTGCTACTACAATTACCTCTACTACTACTACTAGTACTACTAGTACCTCTACTGCTACTACTACTGCTACTGCTTCTATGGTTGCTATTGCTACTACAGCTACCACTACTTCGACTGCTACTACTGCTACTGCTACTAATACAATCACTACTACTATTACAGCTACTTCTACTACTACTTCTCCTACCGCTATTGTTGTTACGACAAAAACTACTACTACTATTACCACTACTAATACTACTACTACTACCACCACAACAACAAATACTACAACTACTACTTCAACTATTGCTACTATCTCTCCTGCAACAATGATAACTATAACTACTACTACTTATCCTACAATAACAACTACTACAACTACTACTACTGCTATAGCTAATGCTAATGTTACTACTACTACTACTGCTACTGCTACTACTATTGCTACTACCGCTACTATAACCACTACTACTACTGCAACAATGATGACTACTGCTGCTACTACAATTACTACTATTAATAAAGCTACTACTACTTCTATTGCTAGGGAAACTACTACTACTGCTACTTCTACTTCTACTGCTGCTGCTGCTACTACAATCACAGCTACTACTATTTTTACTACGATAGCTACTACTACTATTCTTACAACTCCTACTGCTGTTGCTGCTACTGCTACTACTACTACCACTACTACTGCTAGTGCTGTTATGGCCGCAACTACTTCTACTACAACTACAACTACTACTTCTGCTACTACTAAGACAACTCCTACGACTATTGCTACTGCTTCCACAACTGCTACTTGTACTTCCACTACTAATGCTAATGCCACTACTAATGCTGATGCTACTACTAATACTACTACTACTGTTGCTACTACTACTCGTACTACTACTACAACTATTACTACTGCTACTACGATTACTACTACTACTACCTGTCCTCCTACTACTACTACTTCCACTATTACTAGTGCTACTATTGCTACTACAGCTACTAATGCTATTGCTGCTACTAATATTATTACAACTGTGATGACTAATGCATCTACTGCTACTACTAATACAACTACTTCTACTACCCCAGTTACTAGTAGTTCTACTACTATAACTACCACTACCATTGCTACTTCTACTAGTGCTATAATTATTATGGCTAATGCTACTACTATTTCTCCAACTACAACTTCTACTGCTACTACTATGTCTATTACTTTTGGTAGTACTACTATCACTACTTTTACAACAACTACTTCTGCCATTACTACTACTACTATTACATCAACTACTACTACTACTACTACTACTAGTTCTACTACCACTACCACTGCTCCTAATACTACTACGCCTACGACTACTACTACAGGTACTATTGCTACTACAACTACTAATAGTACTATTGCTACCGCTGCAACTGTTTCAATGGCTACTACTACTACTACAGCTACTACTGCAGCTACTGTTACTACTATAACTACTTCTACTTCTTCAGCTACAATGACTACCGCTAATGCTACTACTACTGCTACTACTACTACTATTGCTACTGCAACTACTACTACTGCTAATATGAGTACTGCAACTATTACTACCACTACTACTTCTACTACTGCTGTTGTTGCTATTGCTGCTGCTGTTGCTGCTACTTCTACTGTTGCTAAAACCACCACTACTACTTCTAGCACTACTACAACTACCACTACTACTACTGCTACCACTACAGCTGCTACAACTACTATTGCTATTTCTCCTAGTATGACTTTTGCTACTGCTGCTATTACGCCTACAACTGCTGCTGCTACTACTACTACGACTGCTACCGCTGCTACGACTACTACTACTTCCCCTAACACAACTACTGCTAGTACCACAACTACTGCCGCTACTATTACTTCTCATACTATTATTACTACTATTACAGCTAGTATGATAGCTACTACTACTACTACTACTACTACTACCACCACCCCAACTACTAAAACTACAGCAACTACTACTACTACTACCGCTCCTGCTGCTACTATTACTGCTACTACTGCTATTATTGCTATAACTATTACTACTACTCCAACCTCTACTGCTGCTATTATCGCTACCACTACTACGACTACTACAACTGCTACTTCTGCTACTACTACCACAACTTCCACTACTACTGCTCCTGCTGCTGCTGCTACTACTACTACTACAACAACTACAACTACAACTATTATTTCAGCTACTGCTACTTTTACTACAACTAGTATTACTATGACTACTACTGCAACTACTGCTATTACTGCTACTATTATTGGTACTTCTACTACTACGACTACTGCTACTGCTATAAATTCTACTACTACTGCTACTGCTACTGCTACTGCTACGGCTACTACTACTACTGCTCTGACTGCTACACGGCTACTACTACTACTACTGCTCTGCTACTGCTACTACTACTGCTGCTCCTACTTCTATTACAACTACTGCTTCTCATACGACTCCTACTACTACTAATACAACTACTACTACAATTATTTTTACTAATAATACTCCTATTCCTACTGCTACTGCTACAACTTCTACTGCTGCAATTTCAACTGCGACGCCTGCTACTACTATTACAGCTCCTACTACTACCTCTACTGGTCCTACCACGACTGCTACTGTTGCAAGTGCTACTACTATAACTACTACTACTACTACTACTACAACTAATACTGCTCCAGCTACTCTTACTACTTCTGCTACTACTACTACTACTGCTTCTCCTGCTACAACTACAGCTACAGCTACTACTACTATTGGCGCTACTGCTGTTGCTGCTCCTACGGCTACTTCTGCTACTACTATTACAACTATCATAGCTAATATTACTTCACCTCTTACTACTGCTGCCACTCCTTCAGTTACTACTGCAACTACTACTACTAATACTACTTCAACCACTATTACTACTACTACTACTACTACTACTACTACTACTACTACTACTACTACCTCTCCAACTACTGCTTCTACTACTACAGCTACTGCTTCTACTACTACATTAATACTACTACCACTACTACTACACTAACACTACTACTACTACTACTGCTATAATAATTGATACTACTACTGCTTTTCCCTCTACTATTGCTACTACTACTACTACTATTGTCGCTACTCCTACTAATACTAATACTACTACTGGTTCTACTTCGCGTGCTACTAACACTTCGCCCACAACTATAACTACTACTACTGCTGCTGCTACTAGTTCTACTGCTACTCCTAATAAAACTACTTCTGCTACTACTATTATTATTATTATTACTACTACTACAACTATTACTATTACTATTGTTACTACTGCTATTGCTACTTCTTCTCTGACAACTGACTACTAGTACTGCCACTGTGGCTATTACTGCTATCAATACTAGGCCTGCAACAACTGCAACTACTGCTTCAACTGTTACTACTACTACTACTAATCCTGATGTTGCTGCTCCTACTACAGCTACTACTACTACCACTACTACTACTGCTACTATAGCTGCTACTACTGCTACTACTACGACAACTACTTCTACTACTGCAACAACAACTACTTCTACTACTATTTCTCCAACTACTATTACAACTACTACAACAACAACTGTTGCTGCTATTGCTACAGCTACTACTACTACTGCTTCTACTATTGCTATAGCTTGTACTACTACTCGTACTACTACTGCTACTACTAACGCAACTTCAACTACTACTACTATTGCTGTTGCTACAACAACTACTACGTCTGCCACTGCTACATCTTGAACTACTACAACTACTGCTACTACCACTACTGCTACCACTACTGCGACTACGGCTACTACTATCACTGCTACAACTACTACTACTACTTCCCCATCTACCAAAACTCTTACTACAACTATAACTACTGGTAGTACTACTTCTATTGCTACTACTGCTACTATTGCTACTATTGTTGCTACAATTGCTAAAAATACTACTACTACTACAACAACAACTACTACAAATTCTACTACAGCTACTACTATTCCTGCTACTACTAGTAGTACTATTACTACTACTACAACAACTACTACTACAACTTCTACTCCAACTACAACAACTACTACTACTATGGCTATTAATACTACAACTCCTACTACTCCTAATACTTTTATTATTACTACTACTATTTCTGCTACTACTACTCTCACTACTACTGCTGCTGCTGCTGCTACTACTATGATTACTGCTACTACTACTGCTACAAGTACTGCTACTGGTACTGCTACTACTACTACTACTGCAACTATTACTACAGCTACGACTACTATTGCTACTACTATCGCTGCTACAAAAACTACTACTCATAGTACTAACACTACTGCTTCTATGCAACTACTGCTACTGCTGCAACTGCAACTATTACTACTTCTACTTCTGTTGCTACAACTTTTGTTTTATTAATGATAGACCTGCTACTACTGCTACTACTACTACTACTTCAACTGCAACTACAACTGGTACACCTACAACTACTGCTAAAAATACTCCTCCAACAACTACTACTAGTGTTGCCACCAATACTACTACAGCTTTTGCTACAACTATTACTACTCCTACTGCTACTACTACTACAACCTCCACTGGTACTACTCATACTCTTACTACTACTGCTACTACTACTACTTCTACGATTACTACTACTGCTCCTACACCTACTCCTACTACTACTGCTGCCACTATTACTACTATAACTACTACTACTACTGCTACAGCTACTCATACTACTACCACCACTACTACTACGGCTAGTACTGCTACTACTACTACTCCGGCTATAATTGTTCTTATTGTTGCTGCTACAACTACAACTACTACTTCAATTACTAATATGGTTGCTACGACTACTACATCTGCCACTACTACTACTACAACTACTTCAGCTACTACTACTACTATTACTACTACTACTACTACTACTATTTCTACTACTACTACTACCACCACCATGAATACTACTACTATTACTACAACTATAGCTACCATAGCGACTACTACAAACACAACTACTACTACTACTACTAGTACTACAATGATTCCTACTACTGCTACAACTACTTCAACAGTTGCTACTATGACTAATTCTACTTCTGCTACTATTGCTACTACTGCTACTACAGATCATCCAAATGCTACTCTTACTACTTCTACCTCTACTACAATTACAACTACTACTACTATTGTTGCTATTAATAATGCTACTACTGCTGCTACTACACCAACTATTACAACTACTTCTACTACTAATGCTACTACTACTGCTACTTCAACTACCTCTACTGCTATAATGGCTATTGCTACGACTAGTACTATTACTGCTACTATTGCTACAACCACCACTACTGTTACTTTTGCTTCTAATCGAGCTGCTTCTTCTACTATAACAACAATCGCTACTAATATTTCTTGTACTACAGCTCCTACTACTACCACTGCTGCTACTACTACTTCTACCACTACTACAACTACTACAATTACTACTACGACTACCACTACTGCGACTCCTACTATTGCTGCAGCTACAACTACTTCTAGTACTACTACTACTACTACCACTACCACCACTTCACCTACTACTACTCCTTCTACTACAATAGCTACTGCTACGGCAATGACTACGACTACAACAACAACAACTACTACTACCATTACTACAACTACTACAACTACTACAACTACTGCTACTTTAGCTACTACTATATCCACTACTACTGCTTCTACTACGAGAGTTACTACTACTACTACCACTGCCACTACTAATACTACTACTACTACAGTTACTTTAACTTCTCCTACTACTACTGCTACAACTACTACTTCTACTACTACTGCTGCACTCCTACTGTTACTACTTCTACTACTACTGCAACTACTACTACTGCTACTACACCTACCACAGCTACAGCAACTACAACTACTGCTACTGCTACTACAACAACTAATGCTACTTCTACTGTTGCTGCTGCAACTACTGCTACGACTACTACTATTTCTTGTACAACAGCAACTATTACTACTTCTACAACAACTAGTACAACAAGAATAACTACTACTGCTGCTGCTACTAGCACTACTACCGCTACTACTACTATTCTAATTCTCCATCTATTACTACTACTGCTTCTTCTACTACAACTATTACTGTTACTGCTACCACTGCTACTACTATTACTACTACTAATACTACCACTATAACTACTATTGTTGCTGCTACTATTCCTACTATGACAACTACTACTACTGTTGCTGCTACTACTACTGCTTTTACTAGTACTATTACTACTACTACTACTACTACTGCCACAGCTGCAGCCACTACTACTACTGCTACTACTAGTAGTACAACAACTTCTACTACTACTACCAATAATACTTCTACTACATCTACTACTTCTGCTACTACTACTCCAACAACCACTCCGACAATTACTACCACCACAGCAACTATTACTTCTATTTCTATAGCGATCACTACTACTATTTCTCCTACGATTACCACCACTACTACTACTTTTCCTAGAACTACTACTACTGCTATAACTATTGGTACTGGCACTGCTACTACTAATAAAACTACTACTTCCACTACTACTATTGCTACTACTACTACCACCACCATCAACACCACCACCACGACTACTACTACTACTACTACTACTACTACTACTACGACTACTACGACTACTACGACTACTACTACTACTGCAATTGCTGCTGCTGCTGCTACTACTACTGCAATTGCTGCTGCTGCTGCTACTACTACTACCTACTACTATTACTAACTACTACTACTACTATTGCTACTACTACTTACTACTACTACTACTACACTACAACAACAACAACACAACTAAACTACTACTACTACAACTATTACTACTACTACTACTACTACTACTACTACTATTACTACTACTACTACTACTACTACGACGACGACGACGACGACGACGACGACGACTACTACTACATCTGCTGCTGCTGATACTACTATAGCTGCTACTACTACTTCTACTACAACAGCTGCTGCTGCTGCTACAACTACTACTGCTGCTACTATAACAACTACTACTACTACTACGGTACTACGGCTCCTACTACTCCTATTATGGCAGCCTTTCCTACTGTTACTGGTACTCCAACTAGTGGTAGTACTACTATGCAACTACTTTAACTATTACTACTACCAATGCTACTTCTGCTACTACTTCTACTTCTGCTTCCACTTCTGCTTCCAGAACAACTACTAGTACTACGGCTGCTGCTGCTACTATGACTACTACTTCTAGTACTACCACACTTGCCACTACCACTACTACTAATACTATTGGTACTTCACCAACAACAACTACTACTGCTACTACAAATGGAACTACTACTCCAACTACTACTACTAATATTGCTATTGCTATTGTTGCTAATATTGCTACTACAGCTACTACCAGTATAACTTCTACTACTATCGCTACTACTACTACTAGTAATACTACTGCTATATCTGCTATTGCTACAGCTACTACCATTGCTATTACTACCACTACTACAACATCTCCTACCATAACTACTACAACAACGACTAGAGCTACTACTCCTACAAAGACTATTGCTACTACTTCTACTGCTGCTTCTTGTGCTACTGGTACTACCATAATGACTACTACTTCGGCTACTACTTCTACTACTACTACTACTACCAGAACTGCTACAACTATTTCTACTACTACTATTACTACTACTGCTATTACACCTACTACTACTTGTAGTACAAGTACTACTACTACCACTTCTACTGCTACTACCACAGCTGCTACGATTTCTGCTACTCCTACTACTGCTGCTACTACGGCTACTACTACCACTGCTACAAAAATAGCTACTATTGCTGCTGCTCCTACCAGCACCACCACTACTACTACTGCTACCACTACCACAATTACTACCAGTACTGTTTTTACTACTACTATTACGGTTGCTACGACTACAACTAGAACTGCTACTATTACTATTACTACTCCTAATACTATTTCTACTACTACTGTTACTACTACTATTCCTATTATGTTGCTACTACTACTACTATTGCTACTACAACTACGATTACTATTACTACTACTGCTATTGCAACTATGATTACTACTACTACTACTGCTACTGCAACTACTATTACTACTACTACTACAACAAGTACTAATATTACTACTACTACTACTACTAGTACTACTACTACAACAACAACTACTACTACCCTACTACTATTACTACCACAACTATTGCTGCTGCTGTAGCAGCAACTACTAGTCCTACAACAACAACTACTACTAATACAACAACAACAACTACTACCACTACTACTGCTGCTATCTCCGCAGCTGCTAATACTACTACTACTACCCCTACAACTACTACAATTATAACTGCTACTCTTATTGCTACTATTACTACTACCACTTGTAGTACTGCAACTGCTATTACTACTAGTGCTACTACTACTTCTACTACTGCAACTACTATTACTACTACGAATACTACTACTACTCCTACTACTACTACTACTACTCTTAGTACTACTATTTCTACAACTATTACTACTTCTGCTACTGGCACTGCAACTACTTCTCCTACTACTACTACTGCCACTTCATTTACTACAACTGCTACTACTGTTGCTACTACTAATACTGCTCCAGTTGCTACTACTACTACAACAACAACAATAACAACAACAACAACTACTACTACTACTACTAATACAACACCATCTACTACTACTACTACTACAACAACATCTACTACTACTACTTCTGTTGCTGCTGCTGCTACTGCAACAACAATAATAATAACAACAACAACAACTACTACTACTACTACTATAGCTACTATAGCTGCTGCTACTAATAGTGCTACTACTACTACTCTTACGACTACTACTACCACAATGATTACTACTCCTACTTCCACTAATATGACACCTACTAATAATATTATGACTACTACTACTACTGCTACTACGACTGTTACTACTACTGCTACTACTACTACTACTACTACTATTTCTCCTACTCCTACTACTACTTCTATTTTTATTGCTACAACTGCTACTACTTTGATTACTACTCCTACTACGACTCCTCCGCCTCCTAGTACTACTACGAGTACTACTACTACTACTACTGCCATTGCTACTCCTACTACAACCTCCTACTACTACTTCTACTCCTCCTCCTACTACTACTTCAACTACTACAACTTCTACTACTACTACAACAACTACTACTACTATTGCTACTATTACTACCACAACTGCAATAATTATTCCTACTGGTACTACTTCTACTATTCCTATTACAATAACTACTACTGTGGCTATTACTACCTCTACTACTACTACCACTGCTTCAGCTGCTTCTACTGCTACTACTTTGATTCCTACTCCTACTATGACTTCTCCTACTACTACTACTACTATAACTACTACTACTACCACCACTACCACTGCGACTACTACAATTACGATTATTATTATAACTACAACTTTTGCTACTACCTTGAGTACTACGGCTACTACTACTACTACTACCTCTACAACAACAACTACTGCTACCACTACTACAACTGCTTCTATTGTCACAACCGCACCTACTGCTACTACTACTACAAGAAATCCTCTTGGTACTACTACTACTATTATTACTACTACTTCTACTACTTCGCCTACTACTACTACCACTACTACTACTACTGCAACTATTATGCTACTACTCCTACTACAACGACTACAACTACAACAATAGTGCTAGTACTAGAACTAATGTTGCTACTGCTACAACAACTACTACTACTTCTCTAACTACTTCTACTACTGCTGCTACTACTACTATTACTTTGATTGCTACTCCTACTACTACTCCTCCTGCTACTACTACTACTTCTACTACTACTACTACTACTCCTACTCCTACAACTACTCCTACTCTTACTACTACTACTACTACTATAACAACAACAACTACAACTCCTGCTACTACTTCTGCCACAACTTCTACTCCTTTCCTACTACTACTACAACAACAACTACTGCTACTAATACTACCACTACGACTACTACTACTACTACTACTACTACTACTACTACTACTACTACAACTACAACTACTACTACTATTGTTGTTGCTGCTTTTACTACTACTGCTGCTATTACTGCTACTTCTACTATGACTTCCACTATTGCTTCTACTATCTATACTACTACTACCACTGCTATTGTTGCTTCTACAGCTACTGCTACTACTTTACATACAACTACTACTATTTCTATTAAGGCTACTACTGCTACTGCTACTATAACTACTACTACTACTACTATTACTACAAATGCTACTACAGCCACTACTACTACCACTACACCTATTGCTACTACTGCTGCTACTACTACTATTATTACTCTAACAACAACTACTACAACTACCTTAACTACTGCGACTACTACTACTACAACTACTACAACTACTTTTATAATAAGTACTACTGCTACTACGACTACTACTTCTTCTACTATCACTACTGCTCCTACTGCTACTACTACTACTACTGCATCAACTGCTGCTTCTGCTACAACAACTCCTCTTATTACTGCTACTACTATTACTACTACTTCTATTACTTTGCCTACTACTACTGCTATTGCTACTATTTCAATTGTTACTTCTGCTACAACTATTACTACCTCTACTACTACTGCGACTACTACAGCTACTACTGCAATGATAGGTAGTACCATTATCGTACTGCTACTAATACTACTGTTGTTGCTGCTGCTACAGCAACAACAACTACTTCTCCTACTACTACTGCTACTACTACTACAGCTACTTCTACTTCCACTACTACTGCCACTTCTCTACTTCTCCTCCGACTACTACTCCGGGAACTAGTGCTATTACTTTTGCTACTATGACTACTGCTACAACTATGGGAACTATTGCAAGTACAAAGGTTACTATTATTACTACTTATGCTGCTAATGCTACTACTACTATTACTATTTCAGGTATTACTACTACTACTACAGTTGTTGCTGCTGTAACTACTATTAGCGCAACTACCACTACTGCAACTACTACTATTGTTACTACTACTACGACTATTGCTGCAACTACTACTCCTACCACAGGAACTATTACTACTTCAACTACTACTACTTCTACTACTTCTACTATAGTGATAATTACTATTACTATTTCGACTGTTGCTACGACTCACACTACTAGTACAACAACAACTACTGCTACAACATCTACTGCTACTACTACAACAACTACTACAACTATTGCTACTATTGATTGTGCTACTACTGCTAATGTTGTAGCTACTGCTGCTACTACTGCTACTACTACAACTACTTCAACAACAACAACTAGTAAAACCTCTACTTCTACTACTACAACAACTACCACTACCAATACTACTACTACTATTATTACTACTACTACTGCAACTATTGCTACTACATTTATGCCTCAAACTACTACTACTTCTACTACTACAATAGCTAATACAACTGCTACAACTACTACTACTACTACAACAACTATAACTGCAACTACTACTACTACTACAACTACTACTACCACTTCTTCTACTACGACTGCTACTACAAGGAATACTACTACTATGACTACTACTACTATAACTACTACCGCAACTACTACTATTACTACTCCTACTACTACTGTTGCTACTACAACTTTAGCTACAGCTGCTGCTATTGCTACTACAAGAACTTTTGATATCACTACTACTGCTACTACTGCAACAGCTACCACTACAACTGCAGCTACAACTACTACTATAGCTACTAACATTACTACTACTATTGTTACTGCTACTACTAATTCAATATTACTTCTCATACTACTTCTACATTTGCTACTACGACTGCGGCAACTGCTATTGCAGCTACTCGTACTACAATACCAACTACTACTACTGCTATTGCTACTACTACTAAGACTGCTAGTACTATTACTTCTATTATTACTACTACTACTGCTACAGTTACTTCTTGTAGTACAACAATGGCTACGGCTAATGCAACTCCCACAGCTACTTCCACTACAACTACTAGTTCTGCTACTACTACCACTGCTACAACAACTACTACTACAACAACTACTACTGCTACTACTACTACTACTACAACTACTACTTTGACTACTACTACTATTACTACTATTGCAACAACTAGGACTACCACTACAACAACAACTAGAACTACTACTACTACTACTTCTCCATGAACTACAACAACAACTACTAGTATTTAACTTACTACTTCTACTACTGCTACAACTACTGTTGCAGCTACTACTACTACAACTACAACTACAGCTACTAATAGAGCTACTACTGCTACAATTGCTACTACTAATACTACTATTGCTGTTGCTGCTGCTAGCACCACTACTACTCAAACTACAACTGTAACAACCACTACTAAAATGACTTCTACAAATACTACAATTTCTGTTACCACTACTGGCACTCCGACAACCGTTACAGCGACTACTACTTCTAGTACTATGACTACTACTGCTACGACTACGACTACGACTACTAATACTTCTAATACTAATATAGCTGCGGTTACTGCTACTGCTACTACAATTATTACAACTACACATACAAGTATTACTTCTTCTATTTCAACTCCTACAACTACTACTGCAACTAGTACTACTACTACTGCAACTACTACTACTACTACTACTACTTCTACAACTACTACTACTACTACTACCACAATTACAGCGACTACTACTACTAACACTACTTCTACTACTGCTATAACCACTACAACTTCTACTACTACTACTATTACTACTATTGCATTAACAGTGCTACTACTACTACAACAACAACAACTACTACAACAATAATAACAACTACTACTACTAACACTACAGTTATTGCTACTGCCAATACAACAACTTCCACTACTACTGCCGCCAATATTGCTAATACAAGTGGCACTACTACTGCTACTACTATTACTACTACTGCCACTGCGGCTCCTAATGCTACTACTAATACTACTACTTCTACTACTACTGCTACTGCTACTACCACTACTGTAGCAACGACAACAACTACTACTTCTGATAGTACTACGGCTACAACTACAACAACAACAATTACTATTACTCCTACTGCAACTACTACTACTATCACTACTCCAACTGTAACTACTCCAAATTCTACCCCTACTCCAACTCCTACTACGACTATTACTACTACTACTGCTGTTGGCGCTGCTTCTGCTGCTACTACTACTACTACTACTACCTCTTTGACTACTACTATTGCTACAACTACTACCAATACTACTGCTACTACTTCTACTCCTGAACTACTACTAATACCAAAACTACTACTACCACTACCACTAACAATACTGCTATTGCTACTAATGCTACTACTAATAGTACAACAACAACTACTACTACTACTGCGACAACTACTACTAGTACTCCTACTGTTGCTGTTACTCCTACTACCACTACAATTATGACTACTGCTTCTACTTCTTCTTCCTCTACAACAACAACAATGACTACTACTACTACTACTAGTACACCTATTGTTGTTACTGCTGCTATTCCTACTACTACTACTCCTACAATGCCCACTACTTCTACAACTACTATACTACTACCGCGACTACTATTTCTGCTACTACTACTACTATGACTACAACTGCTACAACTCCCACTACTGCTTCTACTACTACTACTACTACTGCCACTACTACGACAGCTACAACTATGGCTACTTCCACTACTACTACAACAACAACAACAACTACTACTACTACTCCAAACACTCCTACTACCATAACTACTACAACAAAAACAACAACTATTTCTACTACTACTTCACCAACTCCTTCCATGACTACTACTACCACCACCACTACTACTACTAGTACTCCTACTACTACGACTACTACTTCTACTACTGCTACTACTATTACAAAAACTACTACTCCTACAATTGCTGCTACTTCTCCTCCTCCTCCTCCTCCTCCTACTACCACTACAACTATTACACCAACTACTGCTGCTACTCCTACCACTACGACTACTACTACTACTTCTGCTACTACTAGTATTACTACTACTAGTACTACTAGTACTGCTAGTACTACTACTACTACTACTACAACAACTACCACTCCTACACCTACTCCCGGTCCTACTACTACACTATTATTAGCACAACTACTTCTACTACTACTACTGCTTCTACTACTACAACCACTATTGTTTATACTATTGCTACGACTTGTGCTTCGACTACTACTACTACTGCTGCTGCTGCAGTTGCTACTAATACTACTACTACTCCTGCAGTTACTACTATGACTACTACTGCTGCTGTTACTTCTACTACTACATCAACTACTCCTCCTACTGCTATTGTGGCTGCTAATACTTGTACTAATACTATTACTTCAACTATTACAACTACTGCTCCTACTAGTACTGTGGCTACAAATACTACTACTACTTCTGCTACTACTATTCCTACTACTACCACTACTCCTACTACTACTACTCGTACAACTACTCCAACTCCCACTCCTACTACGACAACTACTTCTACTAATACTATAGTTATTGCTACTGCCAATACAACTACTTCCACCACTACTACTACTAATATTGCTACTACAAGTGGCGCTACTACTGCTACTACCATTACTACTACTGCCACTGCGGCTCCTAATGCTACTACTAAGACTACTACTTCTACTACTACTGTTACTGCTACTACTTCTACTGTAGCTACGACAACAACTACAACTTCTGATAGTACTACTACTACAACTACAACAACAACAACAACTACTACTACTCCAACTTCTACTACTATCACTACTCCAACTATGACTACTCTAAATTCTGCCCATACTGCAACTCCTACTACGACTATTACTACTACTACTGCTGCTGCTGCTGCTTCTGCTGCTACTACTACTACTACTACTACCTCTTTGACTACTACTGTTGCTACAACTACTACCAATACTACTGCTACTACTACTACTCGTGAACTACAACTAATACCACAACTAGTACTGCCACCGCTACAACTACTACTACCACTGACAATACTGCTATTGCTACTACTGCTACTACTAATAGTACAACAACAACTACTACTAATGCGACAACTACTACTAGTACTCCTACTGTTGTTGTTACTCTTACTACCACTACAATTACGACTACTGCTTCTACTTCTTCTTCCTCTACAACAACAACAATGACTACTACTACTACTACTACTAGTACACCTATTGTTGTTGTTGCTGCTATTCCTACTACAACTACTGCTACAATGCCCACTTCTTCTACAACTACTATACTACTACCGCAACTACTACTTTTGCTACTACTACTACTATGACTACTACTGCTACAACTCCCACTACTGCTTCTACTACTGCTATTACTACTGCCACTACTACGACAGCTACAACTATGCCTACTTCCACTACTACTACAACAACAACAACTACTACTATTACTACAACAACAACAACAATAACTATTACTACTACTACTTCTACCACTCCTTCCATGACTACCACCACCACCACCACTACTACTAGTACTCCTACTACTACGGCTACTACTACTACTACTGCTACTACTATTACAAAAACTACTACTCCAACTATTGTTGCTACTTCTCCTCCTCCTCCTCCTACTACTACTACAACTATTACACCTACTACAGCTGCTACCGCTACCACTACGACGACTACTACTACTACTACTACTACTACTACTACCATTACTACTACTAGTAGTACTGCTAGTACTACTACTACTAGTACTGCTAGTACTATTACTACTACCACTACAATTACTACTACTACGACTACTACACCGACTACCACTCCTACACCTACTCCCGGTCCTACTACTACACTATTGTTAGCACAACTACTTCTACTACTACTACTACTTCTACAACTGCTACTGCTACTACTACTGCTACAACCACTATTGTTTATACTATTGCTACTACTTGTGCTTCGACTACTACTCCTACTACTGCTGCTGTGGTTGCTACTACTGCGACTACTACTGCTGCTATTACTTCTACTACTACATCAACTACTCCTACTACTACTATTGTGGCTGCTAATACTTATACTTATACTATTACTTCAACTACTACAACTACTGCTCCTACTAGTACTCTGGCTACAAATACTACTACTACTTCTGCCACTACTATTCCTGCTACTACCACTACTCCTCCTACTACTACTTGTACAACTACTCCAACTCCCACTCCTACTACGACAACTACTACTACTGCTGTTGCTACCACTACCACTACTACTACAGCTACTACTGCTACTACTATAGCCACGATTGCCACTCCTACTACTACTCCTACAACTACTACTAGTACTACTATTACTACAACTACTACTACTACTACTAATACTACTATTACTACTTCTGGTGCTACAACTGCTGCTACTTGTATTACTACTACTACTACTAATACTACTTTTACCACAGCTATAATAACAACAACAACTGCTACTACTATTACTCGTAGTGCGACCGCTACTACTACTACTACTACTAAAACTACTACTACTATTGCTACTATTACTGCAAATACTACAACTACTACTACTACTACTCCTCTGGCTACTGCTACTACTACTACTACTATAACTACTACTAGGCGTGCTACTACAACTACAACTACTATTGTGACCACTATTGCTACTAGTACTACTACTATTGCTGCTACTACCATAACTGCTACTGCTACTAGTACTACTACTCCTACTACTACTACTATGACTACTACTCCAACTACGACTAGTATTACTACTACTACAGCAACAACAACAACTACTACTACTCCTACAACAGAAATAATAACAACTACTACTGCTACTCCCGCTGCAGCTCCTACTACTATTCCGACTACAATTACTACTACTACTACTTCAACTACGATCACTTATTTTAGAACTACTACTTCTGCTATTACTACTACTACTACTTCTAGTACTCCCTGCACTTCTACAGCTACTAGTACTACTACTACTATGACTCCTTGTCCTACACCTAATACTACTAATACTACTGCTGCTGCTGTTGCTACAAATATTACTACTACTACTACGACTACCGCTACTACTGTTGTTGCTACTGCAGCTATTACTACTACTACTACTACCACTACAACTACTACTGCTACTACTACTATTGCTACCACTACTCCTACTACTACTACTATGATTACTATAACATCTACTACTACAACTATGACTACTATTGCTACTATTACCGCAGCTACTACTACAGCAACTGCTACTACTACTACGACTACAACTACTACTACTTCTCCAACGACTACTGTGACTACTACTACTGCATTTACTACTACTATGGCTATTGTTTCTACTACTACAACTACTAATGCTATTACCACTACCTCTACTAATATTTTTTCTACTACAACTTCTAGTCTTACTACTACTACCACTACTTATCCTACTACTACTACTACTACTATTAATTCTAGTACTACTACTGCTACTCCATCGACTACTACTACTACTCCAACTACTCCTCCTTCTCTTGCAACTATTCAAACTACTACTTCTACTTCTACAATAACTACTACTAGTACTAGTACCACTATTACTTCAAACTACTACTACTTCCGCTACTAGTAGTACTACTACTAATACAACCATTATCGATACTGTTATTGATACTGCTACTACAACTACTATTACTACTACCACTATGACAACTAGCACTCCTGCTGCTACTGCTACTCCTAGTGCCACTACTACTACTACTACTACTACTACTACTACTACTACTACTACTACTACTACTACTACTACTACTACTATTACTTCTTCTGCAACTAATAATACTACTTCTACCACCACTACTTCTGCTGCCACAACTACTATGACTGCTTCTACTACAACTCCGACTACTACTTCTACTACAACTATTACTACTACCACTTCTACAACAACTACGATTGCTGCTACTACTACTACTAGTCCTCCTAACACTCCTACTACTATTACTAGTACTATTACTACTACTACTACCACCACCACCACCACCACCATTACTACTCCTACTACTGCTACTACTACTATTATTATTACTACTATTGCTTCTAGTACTACTACTCCTACTACTACTACTACTCATACTCTTGCTGCTGCTATTGTTGTTGTTGCTGCTGCTGCTCATACTGCTACCAATACTACCACTAGACTATTAATACTTCTTCGACAGCAATAACAGCAACAACAACTACTACTAGAACTCCTGCTGTTGCAGCAGCTACTCCTCCTCCTACTACTACTACTACTACAACTAACATTGCAACAAAGACTACTCCTTCTAATGCTACTACTCCTACTACTACAACTGCTACTACCAACTACAACTACTACACCTACTACTACAACTACTAAAACTACTGCTGCTACTACAACTTCTATTGCTGCGGCAGCTATTGCTACTATTATTACAACTACTACGGCAACTGCAACTTCTACTCCAACAACAATTATCACTACTTCTACTACTGCTATTGTAGCTACTACCATAATTATTACAACTACTACTGTGACTACTACTCATACTCCTACTCCCACTCTTGCTTCCGCACTTTCCACTACTACGACAATAACTACTACAACTACTACTACTACTTGTAATCCTGTTCCTGCTGTTGCTGCTACTCCTCCTCCTCCTCCTCCTACTACTACTACTTCTACTACCACTACTACCAATTCCTCTACAACTACTACAATTACGACTACTTCCACTACTACTACTACTATGACTACTACAACTGCAACTCCCACTACTACTTCTACAACTACTACTACAACTACTACAATGGCTACTACTACTATTACTAGTATAATTACTACTACTCCTAACACTCCTACGACTACTATTGCTACTACTACCGCTACTACTACTACTACTACTACTACTACTACTACTACAACTACTACTACTACTACTACTACCACCACCACCACTCCTTCTACTATTACCACTATATCTACTAGTACTACTACAAGTACTACTATTACTGCTACTATAACTACTAGCACAACCACTACTCCTCGTACTACTGCTGCTTTTCCTACAACTAGTAGCACTAATATTACTACAACAACCATTACACCAAATATTACTGCTACTACTACTACTGTGACTACTACTAATGCTACTTCTCCTACAACTACAACTACTACTACTTCCATTCCCGCTCCTACTACTACCACTATTACTACTAGTACTACTACCACTACTACAACTCTTACTACTACTCCTACTCCAACTTGTACTACTACCACTACTACTGCTACTACAACAACTACTTTTACTATTAGTACTACTCCTACTCCTACTCCGAGTCCGATTACTACTACTACTATAGCTACAACTACAACTAATAGTGTTGTGGCTACTACTGCTACAACAACTACTACTACTCCTACTACTACTCATGCAACTGTTGCTCTAATACTACTAATATTACTACTGCTACCACTATTGCCACTACTGCAACTAATACTACTACTATTATAACGACTTCGACTACTACTACTACTACTACTACTTCCACCACCACCACTGTGACTACTTCTAGTTCTATAATTGTTACAACTACTACAACTACCACTGTTACTACTACTACTTTTAGTACTACTCCTACTGCTACAACTCCTACAACTACTGCAATTAATACTACTACGATTATAACTACTTCTACTACTACTACTCCTACTGCTACAACTACTGCTACTACAACTACTCTTACTACTACTCCAACTTCTACAACTACCAAGAACTACTACAACTTCGTCTACTACTATTTCAACTCCTACTGTTGCTACTGCTACTACTACTCCTCCTACTTCTACTACTAGGACTAGAACTGTTCCTACTCCTACTCCAACTCCTACTGCTACTACAACTACTAATACAGTTTCTAACACTACTCCAACAACCACAACTCCAACTATACTCCCACTACAACCCCTACTACAACAACTACTACAACTACTACAACAACTACTACAACAACTACTACTACCACTACGACTACTACTAATATTACCACCACTCATGCTACTACTACTGCCACAGCTACTGGTACAAGAACAACTACTATTCCTACTACAACTACTACTACTCTACTATTATTACTACTACTACCTCTGCTACTATTCCAACTCCTACTACTACTACTACTCCCACTCCTACGACTCCTACTACTACTACTACTATGACTACTACTATACCTACGTCTAGTACAACCCCTACTACTGCAACCAATATTCCAACAACTGCAACTCCCATTGCTAGTCCTACTCCAACTCCTACTGCTACTACAACTACTAGTACTGCTACTACCACTACTCGAACAACTACAACCCCTACTACTACAACTAATCAAACTACTACTACTATTACTACAAATATTACTACTACTACCACTACTGCTACTGCTACTACAACAACTACTACTACTACAACTACTACTACTGCTAACATTACTACTGTTGCTACTAGTACTCCTACTGCTACTATTACAAGAAAAAACTACTACTACTACTACTACGTCTACTACTATTCCAACTCCTGCTCTGATGACTACCACAATTCCTACTCCTACTCCAACTCCTACTGCTACTACAACTACTACGGCTACTGCTACCACGTCTCCAGCAACTACAACACCCACTAGCACTCCTACTGCAACTCCAACTACTACTACTACTGCTGTTGCTATTGCTGCTGCAGCTACTACTACTACTACTAATACTACTACTACTACTACTGTTGCTGCTACTAATACTAATATTACTGCTGCTGATGCTTCTGCTACTACTAATACTACTACTACTACTGTTGCTACCACTAATACTAATATTACTGCTGCTGCTGCTACTACTACTACTACTACTACAACTACTAGTACTACTACTACTTCTACTATTAATACTACTGCAGCTGCACCTCCTCCTCCTACTACTACTACTACTACTACTTCGACAACTACTACTGCAGCTACTGCTACTGCCACTCCTACTACTACTACGACTTTGACGACTACAACAACTACTGCATCTACTACTACCGTTACTACTACAACAGCTACTGCTATTAATACCAGTGCTACTACTACCGTTACTACTACTACATCTACTGTTATTACTATTGCAACTACTACTACTACTACCAGTGCTATGACTAATATTGCTGTTGCCGGTACTTCTGTAACTGCTACTTCTACAACTACTAGTACTACTACTACTACTACTTTTACTAGCACTTTAGCGAAAACCACTACTACTACTACTATTGTTGCTACTAATCCTATCCCAACTACTACTACTACAAACCCTACTACTACTCCTACTCACACTCCTACTCCTACTATTTCCACCACTACTACTAGGACTAGTACTATAGCAACAACAACAACTACTACTCTTACTATACTACGAGTCCTACTACTAATAATACTAATACTACTACTACCACTACTACTACTACTACTACTACACTTGATACTACTACTACTACTACTTCAACTACTACTACTACTGCTACTATATTACTACTAGTACAGCTGCTGCTGCTGCTACTCCTTCCGCTACTGCTACTTCTACTATAACTATTACTACTGTTGTTGCTACTGCTACCACCACAACAATAACTACCACTACTGCCACTATTTGAAATAATACTACTACTACTACTGCAACTACTACTTCTACTACTACTACTGCTACTACTACTACTGCTGCTTCTGTTGCTTCTCCTGGAACTACTACTACTACTACTACTACTACGGATCTAACTTCTCCTGGAACTGCTATTCCTACAACTGTAACTTCTACGAGGACTTCTGCATCTGCAACTACTACAATAACAACGACTACTACTATCGCTACTACTGCCAGTATGGCTCCTGCTACTCCTACTACCACTGCTGCTATAATTATAATTGCTACGACTACTACTACTACCACTACAACTACTGCCGCTGATGCTGCTGCCACTACTACTACTGCTACTATGGCTACTACAACTGCTACTACTACCACTATTGCTCCTACTAGTGCCACGACAACTGCTACTACTATAATTGCTGCAACTAATACGACTACAACTACAACTATTACCACGGTTGCTACTGTTTCTACCGCTACGACTACTACTACTACAACAACTATTATTGCTTCTACTGCTGTGGCTACTAGTGCACTACTACTACTACTACTACTACTACTACTACTACAACTACGACTACAACAGTTGTTGTTGCTGCTACTACTACTCCTACTATAACAACTACTGCTACTACTACTACTACTACTACTACTACAACTACAACAACAACAACTACTACTACTCCTTGTTCTACTACAAATAATAATACTACTACTACTACTGTCGTTGCTGCTGTTGCTCTTGCTGTTGCTGCTGCTACTACAACTACAACTACTTGCTACTATAATTGCAACTACTGCTGCTGCTACTACTACAACAACAACAACTCCTACTTCTACTCCTATTACTACTTCTACTACTACTCTGATTTATACTACTACCACTACCACTACTACTTCCGTTGCTACTATTGCTGCTACTACTGCTACTAATACTGCAACCACCACCACCACCACCACTACTACTACTACCACTACTAGTACAACAACTACTACTATTGCTGCTACATCTACTCCTACTCCAACTCCAATCGCTTTTACCACTACTATAACTGCTACTACCCCAACTCCAACTACTACTACTCCAACAACAACAACTACTACTACTACTATAACAACGACAACAACAACAACAACTAAGACAACAACAACAACAACAACAAAAATAACTACTACTACTACTTACTTACTAACTACCCTACTACTACTACTACTAATACTACTACTACTTCTACTACTAGTACAATTCTTACAACTACTACTCCTACAACTACTGGTATTGCTACTAAAAATACTAACACTACTACTACTCCTCGTATTACTACTTGTACTCCTACACCAACTCCTACTTCAACTCCTACTACTACTCCTACTCCTACTATGACTACTACTACTAATACGAACACTACTACTACTTCTACTACTACTACTACTGCTACTAGTACTACTACTACAACTACTACAATGACTAATTCTACTATCACTGCTGCTGTGGCTACTGCTGCTACTGCTACTAATATAACTACTACTACTACTACTACTACTACTACTACTACTCCAACTACTACAACAACAACAACAACTACTACTACTACCACTACAACAACAACAACAACAACAACTACTACTACTACTACTACTACTTCTACCACTGCTACTACTGCTACTACTAATACTTCCACAACTACTACTACTACAAGTACAATGGCTACTACTACAACTCCTACTAATACTGACACTACTACTAGTTTGACCACTACTACTACTCCTCCTACTACTACTCCTACTACTACCTCAACTCTACTCCTACCCCAACTCCTATTGCTACTACTACTATTACTTCTTCTACTACACCTACCTTAACCACAACTACGCCAAGTACTACTCCTACTCCAACAACTACTACTACTGCTACTACCACTACCACTACCACTACTACTACTACAACAACAACAACAACAAGTACTACTATTGCTACTACTACTACTCCTTCTACTACTACTAATACTAAGACTACTACTACAACTCCTACTACTACTACTAATTCTAACAATCCTCCTTCTACTACTATTGCTGCTAAAACAACAACTACTACTCCTAACACTCATGAAACTTCTATGCCTAACTACTAATCCTAACACTCCTACAACTTCTAAGTCTACAACTACTACTTCTACACTCCTACTACTACAAGTAATACTACTACTGCTGCTGCTGCTGCTACGATGACTACTACAACTACAGCTACTACTACTACTACTATTACGGCTACTCCTACTACAACTACAACTACTACTAAACTCCTACTACTACTGTTGCTGCTGCTATTACTGTTAATACTAACACTACAACAATAACAACAACTAATATTACTATAACTACCACTTCTGCTGCTACTGCTCCTACTACTACTACTACTACCATTATTTCTACTCTTACTCCAGCTAGTACTACTACTACCACTACTTCAACTACTAATACTACAGCTACTGTAACTACTTCTACTACAGCTGCTGCAGCTGCTACTACTACACAACAGTTATATCTACTACTAGTAGTACTAATACAATTCCTATAACTGCTTCTATTACTGCTACTTCTGCTCCTACTACTACTATTCCAACTACAGATGCTGCAATTGCAGCTCCTACTAATGCTAATACAACTACAACTACTGCTATTCCTACCCCTACTCCTACTACTGCTACTACTACAACTCCTATTACTCCTACAACAACAACTACTACCCCTTGCACTCCAATGACTACCGCTACTACAACTCCTCCAACTACTACTACGCCATCTACGACTCCTACTCCAACTACTACTATGCCATCTACGATTCCTACTACAAATCATACTACTTCCACTGCTTCAACTTCCATAACTACGAGTACGACAATAACAACAACAACAACTACCACTACTACCACTACTACCACTACTACTACTACTACCGTTACTACTACTACAACAACTACTAGAACAACAACAATGACTACTATAACTATTACTGCGCCTCCTACTTCTACTCCTACTCCTACTCCAACTACTACTCCAACTAGTTCGATTACTACTACTACAAGTACTATTACTACTACTACGATTACTACTGCGGTTGCTACAACTACTACTACTACTACGGCCATCACTGCTACTATTATTGTGACAACTACTATTACAAATACTACGATTACTACTACAATACTACAAGAACTAGTACTACTACTTCTGCTACCACTAATACTGCTACTACTACTATTGCTGCTGCTACTACTACTACTACTGCTCGTAGTACTTCTCCTACTACTACAACTATTGCTGCATTTGCAACTGCTACTATTGCAACTACTGCTTCTACTATTACAACTACTACTAGTAGTACTACTATTACTGCTACTTGTCATACTACAACTACTACTGCTACTGCCGCTATAGCTGTTGCTGCTGCTACTTGTGCTACTACTGCTACTTCTACTACTACTAATACTACTACTTCTGCAACCACAACAATACTATTCTTGCTGCTACAATAGTAACAACAACAACTACTACTAATACTACTACTACTGCGGCTGCTGCTACTACAACAACTACTCCTACTACTCCGATTACAACGTATACAACTATTACATCGATTTATACTACTACTACTACTGCTACTACTATTGCTACTGTTGCTATATCTATTACTACCACTACTGCTAGTACTATTGTTGCTGTTGCTAATCTATTACTACTACTACTGCTACTACTTCCACTACTACTATGACTACTACTAATACTACTACTGTGCTGCTACTATTACTACTACAACTACTCCTACTACTTATGCTACTACTACTCCAACTCCAACTCGTACTGATTCTGTCACTCCAACTACTCCAACTACCGCTACTCCAAAAATCTACTACTACTACTACAACAATAACAACTATAACTACTACTATTACTACAACAACAAGAACTACTTCTTCTTTTTCTATTACTTCTATTACTAGCATAATTGCCACTGCCACTACTCCTACAACTACTAGTACTACTACTAATAATACTAACGCTACTACTACTACTACTCCTCCTATTACTACTCGTACTCATACACCAACTCCTACTTCAACTCTGACTCCTACTCCTACTATTACCACTACTACTACTACTACTCCTACTCCTGCTATGACTATTATTATTAATACGAACACTCCCACTACTTCTACTACTTCTACTGCTACTACTACTACAACTACTATTACTGCTGCTAGGGCTATTGCTACTACTACTACAAATATAATGACTACTACTACTACTACAACGACAACGATAACAATAACAACAACTACTACTACTACTACTACCACCACCACCACTGCTACTACTTCTACTACTACCAGTACTTCCACAACTACTGCTACTACAAGTACAATTGCAACTACTACAACTCCTACTAATACTGACACAACTACTAGTTTGACCACCACTACTACTCCTACTACTACTCCTACAACTATTGCTACTCTACTACTACTCCAACTCCTATTGCTACAACTACTCCTACTTCTTCTACTACACCTACTCCAACCAAAACTACGCCAACTACTACTCCTACTCCAACTCCTACTACTACTGCTGCTACTACTACTACCACTACTACAACAACAACAGCAACAATAATTTGTACTACTACTACTACTACTACTACTACTACTACTTGTACTACTACTCCTACTACTACTACTACTACTAATAGTAACACTACTACTACAAAAAAAACAACTACTACTACTAATTCTAACACTCCTCCTTCTACTACTATTGCTGCCACAACAACAACTACTACTCCTACTACTACTACTCCTAACACTCCTGAAACTTCTATGTCTATCTACTAATCCTAACACTCGTACAACTTCTATGACTACAACTCCTACTACTATTAGTAATACTACTGCTGCTGCTGCTGTTGCTGCTACTGCTGCTACAACGACTACTACAACTACTGCTACTACTACATCTATTACGGCTACTCCTACTACAATAACTACTACTACTACACTCCTACTACTACTACAGCTACTGCTGTTGTTGTTAATACTAATACTACTACAACAACAACTACTACTACTATAACTACCACTATTGTTGTTGCTGCTCCTACTACTTGTACTACTACTACTACTACTACTACTACTACTACTACTCCAGCTAGTACCACTACTACTATTGCTTCAACGACTAATACTACTACTACTGCAACTACTAATAATACTACTTCGACTACTACTACTGGTGCTGCTACTACTACGCAACAGTTACATCCACTACTACTAGTACTAATACAACTCCTACAACTACTTCTATTACTTCTACTTCTGCTCCTACAACTATTATTCCAACTATAGATGCTGCTGATGCTGCTCCTACTACTGCCAATACAACTACAACTACTACTATTCCTACTCCTACTCCTCCTACTACTACTACTGCAACTCCTATTACTCCTATAACAACAACTACTACCGCTCGTACTCCAATGCCTACTGCTACTACAAATCCTCCAACTACTACTACGCCTTCAACGACTCCTACTCCAACTACTACTATGCCCACTATGATTCCTGCTCCAACTCATACTACTTCCACTGCTACAACAACAACAACAACAACAACTACCACTACTACCACTACTGCTACTACTACCGCTACTACTACAACAATAACTACTAGAACAACAACTACTACTACAATAACTACTACGAATCACCCTACTTCTACTCCTACACCGACACTAACTACTACTCCAGCTAGTTTAACTATTGCTACTACTAGTACTATTACTACTACTACGATTACTGCTGCTGCTGCTACTGCTACTACTACTACTACTGCCACTACTACTACTATTACTGTGACAACTACTACTACAACTACTGCAACTAGTACTAGTACTACTGCTACCACTAATACTACGACTACTACTACTGTTGCAGAAGCTAGTACTACTGCTACCGCTCCAACAACCTCTCCTACAACAATAACTATTGCTGCATTTACTACTCCTAATATTGCAACTGCTGCTTCTACTGCTACAAATACTACTACTAGTACTACTACAACTGCTACCTGTAAAACTACAACAACTACTACTACTCCCGCTGCAGCAGTTCCTGCGACTAGTAGCACTACTACTGCTACTTCTACTACTACTAATACTACTACTGCTAGTATCACAACTGTAGTACTGCTACTGCCACAATAATAACAACAACAACTACTACTAATACTACTACTACTGCTACTGCTACTACCACAACAACAACTACTACTACCCCAATTACAACTTCTACAACTATTACTATGATCAACTACTACTAATACTATTATTACAACTACTACTACTACTATTACTAATACAACAACTACTATTACTTTTGCTACTACTACTCCAACTCCAACCGTATAACTTCTACCACTCCTACTACTCCTACTACCCTTACTCCAACTACTACTACTACTACTACTACTACTATTACTAAAACTACTACTACTATGACAAGAACAACTACAACTACTGCTATTACTACAACAACGACAACTACTTCTACCTTTTCTACTATATCTATCACTAGCACAATTGGTACCACCACTACTCCTACAACTACTAGTACTTCTACTAATAATACTAACACCACTACCACTACTACTACTACCCCTACAATACTCCAACTCCTATACGAACTCCTACTACTACTTCGACTACTGCCCCTATTCCTAAAACTATAGCTACTACTAGTCCTACTACTACTACGACTACTACTAGTACTACGACTACCACTACTACTCCAACTCCTACTGCTACTACCACTACTACTAATATTACTATTACTACTACTACTACTATGGCTACTGCTACTACAACTACTATTCTTGTAGCTACTGCTATTCCTACTACAACTGCTACTACTAATACGATAACTAGTATACCTACTACTACTGCTACAACTACAGCTGCTGCCGCTACTACTACTACTATTACTACTACTACTACTACTACTACTACTACTACTACTACTACTACTACTACTACTACTACTACTACTACTACTACACTACTACTACTACTACTACTACTTATTACTACTACTACTACTACTACTTATTACTAGTACTTCCAACAACAACAACAATGAATACTCTTATAACTACTACTACTCCTCTCCTACTCTTGCTACTACAAGTACTCCACCAACAACTACTACTGCTACAAATTCGACTACTACTCCTACTCCAACTCCTACTAGTACTATTATTCCTACTACTACTACTACTACTACTACTACTACTACTACTAATGTTGCAACTACTACTACTGCTGCTACTACTAGTACTACGACTATTACTACTACAACTACTACTACTTCTACACCTATTACTACTGATACCACCACCACCACCACCACCACTACTACTAATATTACTACAACTATTGCTGTAAGTACTTCTACTACTACTATTACTATGACTACTACAACTGTGACAACGATAACTCCTACTACTACTATTACTTTGGTTATTAGTACTTCTATTGCTTCTGCCACTACCGCTGCCACCACTACTACTACTACTACTACTACAACTACTACTACTGCTGCTGCTACTACTACTCTTGCTACTACTTCTATTCTACTATTACTGCAACTACAGCTACTACTTCTATTTCTACTCCTACTACTCCAACTATTGCAACTACTACTACTACTACCACTGCTCCTATTACTACCCCTACTCCTACACCAACTCCTTTTACAACTACTAACTCTAGCGCTACTACTACTCTTACTACTACTACTTGTACTACTACTAGTACAAAAATTACTACTACTACTTCTAGTACTAGTATTACTTCTACTTTTGCTACTAGTAAAACTACTAAAACTATTTCAACCACTACTAGTGCTACTACTACGACTACTGTAACTACTTCTGCTACTACTACTACTATAATAACTACTAATGTTGCTGCAATTGTGGCGGCAACACCTACTACCACTGCAACAACTACTACTTCTACTACCACTACTGCAACAACTACTTCTTCTGTTACTACAACAACTACTACTACTGCTGCTGCTACTGCTACTACTACTACTACTACTGCTACTACTATACAACTACTGTTGCTACTACGAGTACTACAACTAGTACACCTATTACTGCAAATACTAAATTTATTACTGCAAATACTACTACTACAACAACAACTACTACTCCTCCTACTACTGCTTCAACTACTATTGCTACTACTACTATAACTACTATGGCTACTACTCCTACTATTGTGATTAATACCGCTTATACTGCTACTACTGCTACTGTCAGTACTACAACTACCACTACTGATACTACTGCAAATATGCTACTATTTTGACTACAGCAGCAATAATAACTAATTCTAATAATAATACAACTACTACTACTCTTGCAACTTCCACTACTGCCACCACTATAGCAGCCACTACTACTATGCCTACTACAATTGTGGCTACTACTACTGTGGCTACTACTTTGGTGGCGACTACTATTGCTACTACAACAATAGCTACTAGTACTACTGCTTCTACTAATATCGCTATTGTTTACAAATGCATCTGCTACTGCTGCTACTTCAACTATTGCTACCGCAACTAATGCAACATCTACTGCTATAATTGCTACTACAACTACCACTATAGCTACTACTCCTATTACTGCTGCTTCTACTGCTACAGCAACTACCACAACAGCTACAGCTCCTACTGCTACCGCTACTAATGCGACTACTACAACTGCTGCAGCTACTATTCGTACTGCTTCTACTACTACAACTACTTTTAAAAATACCGCTACATCTACTACTGTTGCTACTACTATTCCTACAACTACTGCTACTACTGCTATAGCTACCGCTGCTATTACTAGTACTACTACTTCTACTACTACTTCTCCTATTACTACTACTGCTACTACTACTCCTATCGCTACTACTACTACTTTTGCTACTACTGCCACTAGTACTATTAAAGCTACTTCTACTACTACAACTACAACTATTGCTACTCCTCCTCCACCTCCTACTAATCCTACTACCACTACAACTATTGTTACTACTACCACTCCAGCTGCTACAATTACTACTTCTACTACTACTGCAACAACTAGAACTACCACTACTGCTACCACCATTTCAACTTCTACTGGTACTGCTACTATTACTACTAGTGCTACTAGTTCTACTACAAAAACTAATACTCCTACTGCTACAACTGCTACTACCACATCTGTTGCCATTTCTACTACTACTACTAAAACTACAACTACTGCTACTAGTAGTACAACAACTAGTACTGCTAAGACTACTACAATAACAATAACAACTACTAGTAGTACTACTTTTGCTACTACTACTACTACCACCACGACTAATACTACTACTACAAAAACAACTACTACTATTATTACTGCTACTACTTCTACTATGACTATTACTACTACAACTACTACTAAAACTACTACTACCACTATTACGACTACAACTACTACTACTACTTCTGCCACTACTACAACAACAACTACTACTACTTTGACTACTATTGCAACCTTTGTTACTACTGCTACCCCTGCTGCTACCGCTACAATTGCGACTATTACCACTAGTACTAATGCTACTACTACTGCAACCACTGTGATGACTGCTACAACTACTCCTACTATTTCTCATACTACTACCACTACTACTACAACTACGGCTAGTTCAACTACTACTACTACTAGTACAGTGACTACTACTTCTAGTATTACACTCCTACTACTACTGCTACTACTATGACTACTAGTACTAATTCTACTACTGCTACTACTACTGCTACTACCGCTACTGCTTCTACTACTGCTTCTACTACTAATACTACTACTGCTACTTTTCATTTAACTTCAACTGGTACAACTGCTACTATAGCTACTACTGCTAACGCAACTACTACAACTACTTCTACTTCTACTACTACTACTAATACTACCACTACAACTACTGCTACTACTACTCCACTACTGCTAATATTACTACTACAACGACTGCAAGTGTTAGTATTACTACTGCAACAACAACTACAACTACTACTACTGCTGTAGCTAGTATTGCTACTACTACTCCTATAGCTACTACTTCCCCTACTATTACTCCTAAGGTACTACTACTACTGCTGCTAATGCTACAACAACTGCTACAACTTCTGCTATTGATTCTACTGCAACTACTGCAACTACTAGTATAACTACTCTACTACTACTTCTGCTGCTACAACTACAACTAGAACTATAACTATTGCAACTACTACAACTGCTACTATGGCTACTACTACCATAACTACTACAACTACTGTGATTCATGCCACAATAACTACTGCTAAAACTACTAGTACTCGAACCATTACTGCTACTCCTGCTACTACTGCTACTGCGACAACTATTACTACTACTACTACAACAACAATAACGACAACAATAACAACAACAACTACTACTACTACTACTATGACTACTACTACTACTACTACTACTACTAATCCTACTACTATTAATACTACTACTACTACTACTACTACTACTACAACAACGAATACTACTACCACTACTACTACTACTACTACTACTACTACAACAACAACAACAACAACAATAACTACACCTACTACTACTATTACTACTACTATTGCTGCTGCTACTACTACTACTTATACAACAACTACTACTATTACTACTACTACTACTATTACTACTCCTACTACTACTAGTATTACAACTACTGCTACTACAACTGCTGCTAGTACTCATACTACTACTCCTACTCCTACTACTTCCCCTACTACTGCTCCTACTACTGCCACAACTACTACTAGTTCAGCTACTCTAGTACATCTATTTCTGCTACTGCTACTACTGCTACTACTCCTGCGAATGCTACTACTACAGCTACTAATACTGCTACTATTTATGCTATTAGTATTACTGTAACTGCTACTACTACTGCTGCTGGTGCTACAACTACAACTAGAACTACAACTATTGTAACTATGACAACTACTACAATGCCTACTACTACAGCTTCTACTAATGCTACAACTACTACAACTTCTACAACTGCTGCGGCTCGTGCTACTACTACTATACTACAACTACTAGTACTCAAACTTTGACCACTACTCCTACTACTACTAGTACTTCAACAACAACAACAAGTACTATGACTAGAACCACTAATACTGTTGCTACTACTACTACTACTACAACTACTTCTACTACTCCTACTACTACTCCTACTATTACTACTACAAATACTACTACTACTACAACTACTATTACTATTACTACTACTACCGCTACTACTTCTCCTACTACTACTACTATAACTACTACTACTACACCTACTACTACTATTACTACTACTACTACACCTACTACTACTATTACTACTACTACTACTACTCCTACAAGAACTATAACTACTACTATTACTGCTACTCCTATTGCTACTAGTGCTCCTACTAGAAAAATTACTATAGCTACAATACAACAACTACTACTAATGCTCCTACTGCTTTTAGAATAGCTATAGCTACTTCTAGTACAATTACTACTTCTATTGCTATTATAAATGCTGCCACTACTACTACCACTACTGCTACTATTGCTACTACTACTACAACTGCTACTACTTTTACTTCTACTACTACTGCTCCTACTACCTCGGCTGCTGCTATTACTACTAGTACAACCACTACTACTACTGCTATTACTACTACTATTGCTACTGCGACCACAACTGTAGCTACTACTGTGACTATTAATCCCACTACTACTACTACTACTACTACTACTATGATAACCTCTGCTGCTACTGCTATAACTGCTACTACAGCTACTACAACTGCCACCCCTGCTACAACTACTACTACTACTTATACTACTACTCCTACTATTATTGCTATTACAACTACCTTACCAACACTACTACTGCTACTACTATTGCTACTACTTTTATTACAACAACAACTACAACTGCTACTACCACTGGTACAACTGCAGCGATTGCTACAACTACTACTATTGCTGCTACTACAACTACTAATATTGCTGCTGCTACAACCGCTACTGAACTACTACTGCTACTACCACTACTACTAGTGCTACCACTACAGCTACTGCTGCAACTACAACTGTTACTACTTAAGCTTCTACTACTGCTACAACTACTAATACAGCTACTAAAGCTACTACTACTACTACTACTGTTACTCCATAACTACTACTACAATTACTACTACTTTGGCTACTACTGTTGCTACTATTTCTACTGCTACTACTACTACTTCTATAAAAAACTTCTACAACTACTACTAATCCGGCTGCTGCTTTCGCTACTGTTGCTACTACTACTACTGCTACCACTATGACTAATTCTATTACTACTACTACTATTGCTACCACTATGACTGCTACTACTACTGCACTACTTATGCTACTACTACTTCCAATAATACGGCTACTACTTTTACCACTACTATTATTAATAGTACTTGTACCACTGCTACTGCTACTGCTACTGCAACTACTAATACTATACTAACACTGTTACTTCTTCAACTACTACTACTATTACTACTACTTCTGCTACTGCTACTACTGCTACTACTGCTACTGCTGCTACCACTACTTCTACTACTACTCATACTACAACTACTACTAGTACTATTTGTACCAGTACTAACACTACTACTACAACTATTACTACTACTACTACAAGTACTACTACTGCTGTTGCTGCCTCTCTTACTAGTATGACTACAACCACTACTACTACTACTATTATGACAACTGCTATTACTATACTACTACTCCTAATACTAGTACTCCTAACATTCCTGCTACTTCTACTACAACTCCTACTACTCCCACGTCTACTACTACTGCTACTACTGCAACTACTCCTACTACTCCTACTTTTGTTAATACTACTACTACTCCTAAGTCTCCTACTACTACTAGTACTACTATAGCTACTGCTACTACTACTACTGTTCCTACTCCTGATCCTACATCTAGTACTATTACCGCGACTACTACTACTTCTAATACTACTACTACTACTACTAATGATGCTACTACGATGGCTACTACTACTACTACTACTACTACTGCTACCACTACTGCAACAACTACTACTACTGCTACTACTATAGCTAATACTACTACAACTGCTACTAGGATGGCTACTACGACTGCTTCTACTACTCCTACTCTAACAACTGCTACTGTTACAATTACTGCTACTTGTACGAGTACTACTCCTCCTCCTCCTCCTCCTACTACTACTAGTTCTACTACTACTACTACAACTACTACTACTTCTGCTACTACTGCTACTACTATTACTACTACTACTAAAGCTAATACTACTATTACTGCTACTATGACTACTACTGCAACTGCCACTACAACTCCTACTGCTACTATTCCTACTGCAACTACTGCCACTACTGCTTCAGCCACTACTACTACTACTACAACTACTACTACTAGTACCAATACAACTCCACCAACAATGAGTACTACCACTGCTGCTACTGCTACTACTACTACTGTTACTACTATTGCTATGACAACTAGTACTCCTAATACTACTACTACTGCCACTACAACTGCTGCTACTACAGCTGCTACTACTCCTACAACTACAACAGAGGCTACAATAACTACTATTGCTGCTACTGCTAGTACTAGATCTACTACTACTACTACTACTATTACTACTATGGCTATTACTACTAATAATACGAGTAATACTACTATTGCTACTACTACTGGTACTACTATTATTGCTACTACCACCACTACTAATACTACTAGTAATACTACTGCTACTAATACTGCCTCTACTAGTACCACTTCTACTCTACTGCTACTATTGCTGCTACTACTACTGCTACTGCTGTTGCTAATACTACTATAGCTTCTCCTACTACTACTGCTACTACTGCTCGTACTAATCTTCCTAATCCTACCCCTCCTCCTCTTCCTCCTCCTCCTCCTACTACTACTATTACTACTACCAGCACTACAACTGTTGGTACTACAACTACTACTACTACTATGGATACAGCTACTGCTACTGCTAGTACGACTACTATAGCCACTACTAGTTCTACTACTATGGCTACTAATACTACAACTAATACTGCATCTTCTGTTGCTACTCCAACAACAACAACTACTACTGCCACTACTACTACTTTTACTACTGCTCCTACAACTAATACTTCCACTACTACAACTACTACTTCCACTATGACTACTACTACTACTACTACTACAACAAAAATAACAACAACAACTACCACTACTACTGCTACTATTGCTGCTACTACAACAACGACTACTACTACTAGTTGGACTACTACTACTCATACTATCACTACTACAACAGCAACTACCACTACTGCTACAACTACTAGCACTACTACTCCTTATACTCCTACTACAACTACCACTATTACTTCTCCTACTACTAGTACTATTAGTACAACAACTATTGCTACTACCACTACTACTACTATTACAACAACTGTTATTGCTACTATTACTATTACTACTACTCCTCCTCTCCTGCTATTATAACTTTTGCTATTGCTACTACTACTACTACAACTCCTTCTGCTACTACTGCAACTATTACTGCTACTACTACTACTAATACTACTACTACTACTACTACTACTACTACTACTACAACTACAACAACTCCTACAGCTACTATTGCAACTATTACTACTCCTACTACTAACTAATACTACTACTACTACTACTACTACTACTACTACTACTACTTCAACTACTACTACTACTGCAGCTGCTGCTACTAGTACTACTCCTACTTCTCCAACTGCTACTACTACTAATGCTAGTACTACTACTACTACTAATAATAATAATAATACTACTTCTGCTATTACTACTAGTTCTACTACCACTAGTACTTGTGTGACTACTGCAACTGTTACTTCCGCTGCTTCTGTTATTGCTAATACTACTACTGCAACTACTACATCTACTATTGCTGCTGCTGCTGTTGCTACAACTACTACCACTGCTACTATAACTGCTACTACTACTGCTATTACTTCAACTAGTACTACTACTGCTACTGCTACTGCTACTGCTACTACTACTACTAGTACTACTACTACTATTATTACTACTACTGCTTCTACTACGACTACAACTAGTACTACTGCTACTACTTCTACCACTACAACTACTGCCTCTACTGATACTACTGGAGATACTGCTACTACTACTGATTCTACTGTTCTTACTACTGCTACTATTGCTATTGCAACTACTATTACTACTACTAATGCTACTACACTTACTACTATTACTACTACTGCTACTACAAGTACCGCTACCCCTACCACTATTACTACCAAAACTACTACTGTAACCACTACTACTGCTGCTACTCCAACAGCTACTAGTGGCACTACTACTACTACTGGTACTACTGCTACTACTACTGCTGCTATACCTACAACTTTTGTTGCTACTACTACTGGTACTACTGCTGCTACCAGTGTTACTACTAATACTACTACTATTATGACTACTATGACTACTATAACAACTATTACTTGTTCTATCAGTTCAACAACTACTGCTACTACTGCTACTTTTACTACTACTACTGCTGCTACTCCTATTGCTACTACTGCTAGTACTGCTACTACTTCTACTACTACTACTACTCCTCCTACTACTACTACGAATACTACTCCAACTACTACTATTGCTACTACTACTACTACTACTCCTCCTACTACTACTACTTCTACAACTACATCTTCTACGACTAGCACTTCCACAATAACAACAATAACAACAACTACTACTATTAACTACCCCACCAACTACTAGTTTGACTCTTACTGCTGCTACTACAACAACTACTACTTCTACAATGATTACTACTACTCCTAATCGAACTTCTACTAGTACTACTATTCCAACTACTATTTTTGCTAATAAGACCACTACAAAAACTACTACTACTACAAATACTACACCTACTACTACTGCTTCTGCTGCTACTACTCAGCAACCACTACTACTATTGCTACTACAACTACAACAAATACTATTGCTACAACAACAAATACTACTAATAGCACTACTACTACTACTACTACTAGTGCTACTGCCAATGCAACTACTACTACTAATACTATTACTTCTATTGATGCTACTACCACTACTAGTGTTACCACTACTCCAACTACGGTTGCTGCTACTACTGCTACTACTGCTACTACTACTACTCCTCCTACAACAACTACTACTACTAATACAAATGCTACTAGTACTAGTACATTACTACTGTGGCTACTACTATACTACCGGTCCTACTACAACAACTGTTGCTGCTATTACTATTACTACCGCTGCTATTGCTACTGCTACCTCTATTACTACTACTATGACTCCAGCTGCTACTACTTTTGCTACTACTACTGTTGCTACTACTAATACTCCTATTACTTATCCTACTAATTCTACTTCTGCTACGACTACTACTACTACTACTATGATAGCTACTACTACTACTACTAATACTACTAGTACTATTGCGACTACTACAACTTGTACTACTACTACTACTACTACTACTGCTGTTGTTGCTGCCACTACTACTAGTGCTACCGCTATTACAACTACTACTAGTACAACTATTACCACTACTGTTGTTGTTACTACCGCTACTGCTACTGTTCATGCTGTTACTAATCGTACTATCACTACTGCTACCGCTACTGCAACTACTACTATTGCTACTATTGCTACTACTATTACCAGTTCTACTGCAATTACTAGTTCTACAACTACTAGTACTGCTACTTCTAATACTACTTCTACTACTCCAACTGATAGTACTACTATAGCTATAACTACTATTATTGCTTCTACTACTACTACTACTACCAATACTGCTACTACTTATACTGCTACTATTACTACTTCTACTACTACTACTAATACTACTACTTATAATACTACTATTAAAACTACTCCCACTACTACTATTACTACTACTACTATTACTACTACTGATGTTGTTGCTGCTACTACTACTACTACTACTATCACTACTACTACTACTACTACTTCTACTACCACCACTACTACTACTACCACTATTATGTCGATAACTACTACTACTACTGAGACAACTACAACAACTACTACAGCTACTACTATTTCTCCTACTACTACTGCTCCTACTACTACTACTACAGCCGCTACTACTACTATAACTACTGCTACTACTAATACAACAACAACAACAACTACTACTACTACTATTACTACTATTACTACTAGAACTACTACTACTACTACTACTATAATAATAATAATAACAACAACAACAACAATAACTACTACTACTACTACTACTACTACTACTACTACTATTATTTAAAATAACAACAATAACAACAACAACAACTGCTACTACTTCCCATAACCTCTTACAACTACTACTACTACTACTACTACTACTACTACTACTACTACTACACTACTACTACTGCTACTACTACTGCTACTACTACTACTACTACTAGTAGTGTAGTAGTATTCGTAGTAGTAGTAGTAGTATTATTGGTGGTAGTAGTACTAGTAGTAATAGTCACTTCAGTAGTAGTAGTAGTAGTAGTAATAACAGCACTAGTAGTAGTCACTGTAGTAGTAGGCGTAGTAGTAGCAGTAGCTGTAGTAGTAATACGAGTAGTAGTAGCAATAGGAGTTGTAGTTGTAGTTGTATTTATAGTAGTTATGGTAATAGAACTAGCTGCAGCAGTAGCAGTAGTTGTAATAATAGTAATAGTAGTAGTTTTAGTAGTAGTTGTAGGAGTAGTAGTAGTAATTCTTGTAGCAGTAGTTAAGGCAATGGAAATAGTAGTAGCAGTTATAGCAGCAATCACAGCAATAGTAGTGGAAGTAGTAGTAGTAGTAGCAACAGCAGTAGCAGCAGCAGGAGGAGGAGGAGGAGTAGTAGTAGTAGTTGTAGTAGTAGTCATGGTTGTAGTAGTAGTATTAGTAATAACAATAGTAGTAGGAGTAGTAGTTGTAGTAGTGGGAGTAGTAGTAGTAGCAGTTGCGAAAGTAGTAGTAGTAGTAGTTGCTGCAGTAGCAACAGTAGTAGTAGTAGTCGTAGTAGTAGAAGTAGTACTAGTAGTTGTACGAGTGGTTGAAGTAACAGCCGTAATTATAGTAGTAGTAGGAGAAGTAGTTGTACTAGCCCTATGCATAGTAATAGCAGTAATAATAGTCATAGTTGTCATAATAGCCATAGTAGTAGCCGTAGTAATAGCCGGAGGAGAAATAGCAATAGTATTTGTAGCAGTAGCAGTAGCAGGAGTAGTAGCATTAGTAGCAGGAGTAATTGCAACAACATTAGTAGTAGTAGGAGAGGTTGTAGTAGTAGAAGTAGCAGTGGTAGGAGAAATAGTAGTAGTAGCAGTAGTTATAATAGTGGTAGTAGTATTTGTAGTAGCAACAACAGTAGTAGTATTAGAAGTAGTAGCATGTAGTGATATCTATAGTAGTAGTAGTAGTAATAGTAGTAGCAATAGTAGCAGTAAAAGTAGTAGTTGTAGTAGTAGAAGTTGAAGCAATAGTAGAAATAGTAGTAGTAGTAGTAGTAGTAGTAGTAGTAGTAGTAGTAGTAGTAGTGGTAGCAGTAGTTGTAGAATTAGCAGTAGTAACAACAATAATTGTAGGGGGAGATGTAATAGCAGTAGTAGTAGTTGTTGTTGTAGGAGAAGTAGTAGTAGTATTTGTAGTAGTACTACTAGTATTAGCAATTGTAGTAATAGTATAATTAGTAGTAGTAGTAGTAGTAGTTGCAGTAGCAGTATGAACAACAGTAGCAGTAGCAGTAGTAATAGTAGTAGTAGCAGTAATAGTAGTATTTGTCGTAGTTGTGGTAATAGAACTAGCTGCAGCCGCAACAATAGTTGTAATAATAGTAATAGTAGTAGATTTAGTAGTAGTTGTAGGAGTAGTAGTAATAATACTTGTAGCAGTAGTTGAGGTATTGGAAATAGTAGTAGCAATTATAGCAGCAATCGCAGCAATAGTAGTAGAAGTAGTAGTAGTTGTTGTAGTAGCAGCAGTAGGATGAGGAGGAGGAGGAGGAGTAGTAGTAGTAGTAGCTGTAGTAGTAGTCATGGTTGTCATAGCAGTATTAGTAATAGCAGCAGTAGTAGGAGTAGTAGTTGTAGTTGTGGGAGTAGTAGTAGTAGCCGTTGCAGAAGTAGTAGTAGTAGTAGTTGCTGCAGTAGCAGCAGCAATATTAGTAGTCGTAGTAGTAGAAGTAGTACTAGTAGTTGTACGAGTGGTTGAAGTAAAAGCTGTAATTGTAGTAGTAGTAGGAGAAGTAGTTGTACTAGCCCTACACATAGTAATAGCAGTAGTAATAGCCATAGTTATCGTAATAGCCATAGTAGTAGCCGTAGTAATAGCAGGAGGAGAAATAGCAGTAGTATTTGTAGTAGTAGTAGTGGCAGGAGTAGTAGCATTAGTAGCCGGAGTAATTACAGCAACAGTAGTAGCAATAGGAGAGGTTGTAGTAGTAGAAGTAGTAGTAGTAGGAGAAGTAGTAGTAGTAGCAATAGCTATAATAGTGGTAGCAGTATTTGTAGTAGCAAAAACAGTAGTAGTATCCGAAGTAGTAGCAGTAGTGATATCTATAGTAGTAGTAGTAGTAATAGTAGCTGCAATAATAGCAGTAGCAGTAGTAGTTGTAGTAGTAGAAGTTGAAGCAATAGTAGAAATAGTAGTATTAATAATAGTAGTAGCAGTAGTAGTAGTGGTAGCAGTAGTTGTAGAATTAGCAGTAGTAACAAACAATAATTGTAGGGGGAGATGTAGTAGTAGTAGTTGTTGTTGTTGTTGTAGGAGAAGTAGTAGTAGTATTTGTTGCAGTAGTAATAGAATTAGCAGTTGTAGTAATAGTATAATTAGTAGTAGTAGTAGTAGTAGTAGTAGTTGCAGTAGCAGTATGAACAACAGTAGTAGTAATAGTAGTAATAGTAGTAGTAACAGTAGTCGCTATTGTAGAAGTAATTGAAGTAGCAGTTGCAGCAATAGCAATAGTAGCAGTAGTCGTAATAGTTGCAATAGTAGTGGAAGTAGTAGAAGTAGTAGCCATAATTAGTAGTAGTAGTTGAAGTAGTAGAAGTAGCAGCCACAGTAGTAGCAGTAGAAGTAGTAGAAGTAGTAGCAGTGGTTCTAGCCGTAGTAGAATGATCAGTAGTGTTAGTGGTTGGAGTAGTAGTAGTAGCAGCAGTAGTAAAATAACTACTACCACTACTCCAACTTGTTCTACTACTACTACTCCTCCTACTCCTACTACTACTACAACTTCTCCTAGTCCTACTACTTCTATGAAAACCACTTCTACTACTACTGCTACTATAGTTACTACTTCTACACCTATTCCTACTCTTGCTACCACTACTACTACTCTTGATCCTACTGTATCTACTCATACACCTGCTATGGCTGCTGCTGGTACTATAACTTCGACTACTACGTCTGTTGCTATTGCTACTACTACTTAGACTACTACTCATACTCCTACTTCTACTTCTATTATTACTACTAGTCTTATTACAACTATCCTTACAACAACAACTACTACTACTACTTCTACTTCTACTACCACTACTGCTACACCTACTGCTGCTGCTGCTACTACTACGAATACTACTACAACTACTACTAATAATACTAATACAATGACTACTACTTCTATTATTATTCCTGTTGCTACCGCTATTACTACCATTACTATGACTACCATTATTGTTACCGCCACGGCTACTAACAACTCCAACTACTACACCTAATACTCCAGCTACTACTACTACGACTGTGGCTACTACCATTACAATTACTACTTCGTCTACTACCACTACTACAATTGCTGCTCCAGTTACTATTACAACAACAACAACAACTACTACTACTACTACTACCACCACTACTACTACTATTGCTGCTGCTACTACTACTACTACTACTACAAATATTACTACTATTACTACTACCACTACTCCCACCACTACTATTCCTACTATACTAAAACTACAGCTACTACTATTCATACTACTACTACTACTACTACTACTACTACTACTACTAGAACTTCAACTAGTACTACTTCTACTAATATTATAGCTACTCCTGTAAATACTACTACTACAACAACAACAACTACTACTACAATTACTACTACTACTACTCCCACTCCAACTTCTACTTCTACTATTACCACTACTACAACTACTACTGCTCTTACTACTACTACAACAACTTATATGACTAATATTACTCTTACAGCTACAACTACTACTGCTGCTGCTGCTTCAGCTGCGGCTATTGCTCCCACTACTACCTCTACCACTACTCCTACTCCAACTACTACTACGACTACTGCTACTCCTACTCCTACTACTCTTATTACTACTACTCCTTCTACTACCACTGCTACTACTCCTACTACTACTACTTCTACTACTACTACTTCAACTCTACTACTACTAGTACTATTACCAACACTACTACTACTTCTTCTGCTACTACCACCACTGCTACTACTCCCATTAATACTATTACTAATACTACTACTACTACTACTACTACCACTCCTATTACTACTACTGCTGCTACTACTACAACAACTACTACAACTCATATTACTACTATTACTACAACAACCGACCTACTACTATTACTGCTACTACTACTACTACTACTACAACGGTGAATGCCACTACTACTACTACTACTACTACAATAACTATTAGTATTGTTGCTGCTGCTAGTGTTGCTACTAATACAACTGCTACTACTGCTAGAACTACTACTACAACTAACACAAATACAACTACAACTACTATTACTACTACTGCAACAGCTGTTCCAGCTTCTACTAGTACTACTATTGCTACTCCATTTACTGCTACTACAACTGCTACTACTACAACTACTAAGACTTCGCCTATTCCTACTACTGCTACTCCTACTGCTACTACTACTACTACTCCAAGTACTACTACTACTACTACTGCTACTACTTCTACTACTACTGCTGCTACTACTACTACAACTATTTTTGCTGCTAGTATTACTGCTACTGCTGCTACTCCTACTATAGCTACTACTTCTACTATAGAGACAAAAACAATAACAACAACAACTACTACTACTACTTCAACTTCTACTACTACTCCTTCTAATTCTACAACAACAACAACAACCAGTACTACTACTACTACTCTTGCTACTGCTACTACAATGACTACTACTACAACTACTACTACTACAACTACCTCTACTTCTAATTCT